>ML806385.1:118681-133882 GCA_009831015.1 Picea engelmannii | reverse complement strand
CATGCTTCACTTTCTTTTCATCGTCAATCTCCTCATAATCGAAGTACTTGTCTAAAGCACTTACCTAGTCAAGAAGTTCTTCTACATTTAAATTACCCTCGTACATTGGGACCTCTATTTCCACTCTGGTTCCTAGCTTGACAACAACTCTAAGTAGTCTCTCCTCTATTGCTTATTCTCCTGCAACTTCTTCAGCTTCTACATCTTCATTCTCAGATTCACTAACGTCACCAACATCAGGTGCTCTTCTCTGCGTTGTCTCCATGGCGTCTAACGTTGCATGAAGTTGTCTCATCTCCTCTTCCATGGTTGCATTTACCACTCATTTGTCTCAACGTCTCCTTGTTGGCATGATTCCAAGTTTTCTCCTTTCTATCTTTGCCTATTGTCTATAGAAAAAATTATTGCTCTAATACCACTTGACGCAAACCCCCACCACCTCTTGGAGCTTGCACGACCTCCTAGTCTAGGATCGTACACGGTATGGAGCCGAATAAGATCTTAAGCTCTCGAGCTCTTGTTGAGCTCTCAAAATCTTATACCACAGGCCTTTTTCCCTTTTCCCCGCGCTTAAAATCCATTAACGAGGGTCCTTATATGCTAGCAGAGTCCTCCACATGACTCTAAGATGAAACCGTGGGCCAACCTTCTCTTTATATGAAGAATTCATATCTTTGGAGCTCCGGACTTCGGACTTCTGAAAGCAACACACTACAAACCTTACGAAGGTCGAACCCGCGAGCAACTGGACTATGGCAAGGATCGACGATCCTCATTTTATCGGCAGCCAATGACTATGATTGGCTTAGGGACTCCAGGCTTTGGGAGTCTTGGTTGCTTCAACTTGAAATACCTCTGAACGCCGAATTGGCGGAGGCTAGATCTACTCTCCACGTGTCCCTCTTCAACCAACGGTCGAGATCAACTCGAGCCTTTGAGAGTTTCCAAACCAACACGAAATATGCCTCAATTCTTCTGGAGCGCTAAGTCTTTGAACTATGAGATCTGACACCACATGTCCCTTGTCTATCAACGGTTGGGATTCACTCCACTTTTCAGAACTTCGAGAGTCTTGTGGGTTTTGCAATTACGCTCCACTTCTTCTGGATAGCTGGATTTCTGGACTATCTCTGATCTATGGACACGTGTCTTCACGATCGGACGGTCCAGATTTTCTCCAGTTCCCGGAACTTCGGGAAACTGGTCTCCTTTGCACACACCACACGAAAACCTCTGAATACGCGAAGTCTGAAGAACTTCAGGGGTTAACAGCCACACTACTTTCCCAGATATGACGACTGGGAAAGATCTGCTCCTCCTCAGACGGATCTAGTCCACTCGACCTCAAAAAGTGAAATGGTTCTTCCCTTTAATGATTTTGGTCTTTCTTTCTCCTGAGCTTTAAGACTCAAATGATTTGGGTCTTCTACGCACACCTTGCACTCCTCTAAAAACTTGACACTTGAAGATTTCTAGAAAATATTCCGACGCACTCCTTGTGTTCGTTTCCTATAGACTCTTCAACACTTGACTAAGTGTCAGCCCTATGCATGCCTTGCAAGGGTCTTCTCGAGTTCCTATACTTAGATGATTATATGTGCACTCATTGCACTCACCCTGCACAATTTCACGTTATCTCTTCTGAGCTTCTAAGTTTGAAAACGACTATGCCTTCGCACTCCTTGCATGGTTACTATGCACTCCTTGCACCAGTGCTTCAGAAGAGAAACAATTGAAACTTACAAAACACTACAGGTTCATTCAATTGACCATAAAATGCATACATAGGTATATAAAACACGGAAATCAGATAACATGACATTACCCAATTAACTCATAAGAAAACATGTACAAACTCAAAGTCTGAAATCAATCCTCCTCTATTGTATTCCTTCAACAAAGCATTCTTACAAAGGGTTCTTCCAGCTCTCAACTTCTCCTTGAAAAATGATTCTCAATAAACTTCAACAGCAAAATACAATTGTCTTCAATAGCCTCATTTGGGCATAGATTACATATATTTATACACTGAGGGGCTTCTCAAGCCTTCCTACCGACTACGCTAGTGCTTTTATATCATAATCAAAGCATTCTACCACTAAGGCTTATTACAATAAATGGAATTTACAACCCAGATATGAGTCACTGCTCAATATCTGTACAATCCTACAACTAATTAAGAAGATTACAATCTTTGACGGCCTCATGTAATGGCTCAAGCCTCAAGACATTGAAAGCTCTTTTAGTTACAATATTTTCAAAATATCAAATTGATGCACTCTCCTTGGGTCTCAAAACAATTTGAACATGCACGCTTGATGTTGAGTTGTTCTCCACTTGGTTTGATGAACGTTGTTGACGATGTTCCTGCATCAGTGGGTCAGAGGAGGTAAGGTCTCCAGGGATATTCATCTTGGCCCGGATCATGCCAATGAAGGATGCAAGCTGGGTAGAGAGGTCCTATTTCATGGTTTCCATTTTTGCATCTATGGAGGAATGTATGTTTTTATTGATGGTGGCAATATTGGCACTGAGCTATCACACTTCTTGCTGGGTCTCTGTGAAAGCAGAGGACAAGGAATCGAAGTGGGCTTCCAAGTCTTAGCTACGGGTGTGGGCCATGATGAAGGGGGGAAATGGAAAGGGACGGGTGGGACCATGCAGAAAAGGGGTTATGGGTGAAGGGTATCACGACAATCAGGGCGACAAGGGGAATCCAATGTGGTAAGGCCCAAATAAGGGGGTTGAAAGGGGTTTAGGTCCACGAGAATTTTTTTTTGTTGAAAGATGATAGGTATGACTTTGATTAGGGTGAAGAGAGGAATCCAATGGGATAGGGCTCAAATAATGGTGCTAGAAGAGTCCAAACTTTGTTTTTTTTAATCCTGCGGAGTTATACTCCGAGCTAAAGAATATTGTAGCATTGAACTGCCCAAATTCTTAACAGGAAGAAATATGTAGTAATTTCACAACCAGAATGCAAGAGGCAAGTTTGCACGACAATAGATCTTGTCTATTCTATTTCCATCCTAAGGGTTAGGGTATTCAGGGTTTCTATAGACAAGGGTTTTCCATGTGTTATAGCTCTCTGATATACATGCAAGGTCTAATAATAGTACTCGGACCAATATATCAGGGCACCAACTAAGGAGGCTAGATTGTGCCCTTAGCCATACTACCTGACTACCCAGGTACTAGAGAGTATCTTCCCGAGTGTTTTTCTCGATGGCACTATAACCGCCAGGCGGTCGATCAATTTATCTATGGAGGACTTCAGGATATCTAGGTCGATCTGTATACATGTGTTGTCTGATGTGCTGCCACTCGAAGGGGTACCAACATGGGTTACAAGGGTGGTCAACAATGTGTGCTTAAGTACCACTTGTAGTTCATGTGTGTATGCTTCCCCGACCACAGATTTATACGTTGAATGACAAATCTTTGTTGCTTTAAGATGTCAGAATACGTCTCTACCCTAACAAAATTAACCCACAATTTTCTTCCAAGGAAAGTGTTATGATTCCACTTGTAAGGTACAAGATCTATTATAATAGCTGAAAAGAAAAATATTGCAGAGAATAACAACGAAACAACACAATAGATGAAACCACAACACCAAAATAATACCTTTATTGATAGAAAACAATGTTCACTTGCCTCTTCGAGGAGGCAACCTCCAGTAGAGCAATGCTCTATTACAATAATTCTCAAGACAAAACTTCTCATACCCTCGACTCCTATTTATACTAAATCTATCTACCAAAAGAACAGTCTAGAGGAAGATCTTCTAGAAGCGAAAGCTTCTATTAGGTCTTCTTACATTTGACTTATTCTTCCTGATTACTAGGCCTTATTAATATTGGCCTTTATTACATGGAAAATATATTATTCTACCTATGTGAGGGGTTAGGGAGGTTAGGTTCCTAACTGGGTGCAAATGAGACAAGAACCAACCCCCCATCCATGTATATTGCTCTTAGATATGGAGCGTTAATTACAAAAAACACTTTTACGACATATGCAATCTATTTCTAGCCCATCTACACTCCATTATGTTTGGTTTCCCTAGACACAGAATCTCCTTCGAAGCCAGGAATGGGATGAAAGGAGTAGTTGATTGGTTTCTCTATAAATATTATTCATATATCAAGGTTTATGGGACCACTTGAGCCCCACACCTTTTGCCATACTTCGTCCCATATTGTTTGTTGATGAGGGAAATTGCATACCAAACCATGGATTTAAGGGTCACTGCACTATTGCAAATCAGGAGCAGAAAACTTAGGTTAGTCTTCCCTATCCACATCGAAATCTACACTATTTCCAACAACCAACATGCAAGGAAAGAAGCGAAGGCCATGATCCTCATGAGCTGCCAATCAACCATGTCAGGTCTATTGGTCTCACCCATTCCAATATCCATGTGGTTGATTTTGAAGATGATAAATTTAAGGGAATACTCTCTTATTATGAAGTCCTACATCAGTTGCCCCATGACGTTGCCAAGCAAGAGCTTGAGCATGAACACAAAGAGATCAAGAGGGAAAATCTAAACCAATTGCAGAGGTTACTTCAGCAAGAACAAGACATCACCAAAGAGCAGGAGAAAACCAAGAAGGAAGAAAATCTAGAGCAAAAAAGTCTCCAAGTTGATCAAGATTGTCAGAAAAGGCAAGTGGAGGAGGCAAACAACATAAAATAACATGAGTGCATGGTGCAACAGGCTACACTCCAAAAGAAGGAAGAAGAATAAGCCAAAAGATTTGTTGATGAAGCATAAGATAAGAGATTAATTGATGAGGCAAAAGCCAAGAAGAAGGTTGATGAGCCATTGAAGCATAATTTAAGCCTGACCCCTAGCACTCCATTGACACACAACCTTGGCATCGTAAATGTACCCTCACAAGAATACACTCCCATAAGTACCATTCTAGGAGATTCCTCCTTCTCCTCCCTAGCCCTGAATTTTGATGGCTCTATAGTAGCCATTGGAGATTACTACTTTGATAACAGGACAAGAAGTATTGAGAAGAGATTGACCAAGAGGAAAAGAGGATAAGACACAAGGTCAAAATCATCTACAAGGAGGGTATTAGAATGGAAAGTAGGGTCTGATCCTGAAGAAAACATGGTTCAAGCAACCTTTGCACTCAACACTTTCGCAAGGCTAAATGCCTCATCTGTCCTTGAGGTAACCAACGCCCTCAACACTATCAATAACGGAGTAGTTGAGTTGGATACAGAGCTGAAAGATGTAAAGGACAAACTCGCCATAGATGTCCAGAAATCCACAGAAGTAGCTAAAAGTCTCAATACCGGAAAAATGAAAAGAGACCAAATCATTGCACAATTCGAGAAAAGGATGAAAATCCAACGAGACACCCATAACAGAGAGTTAGAAGTGGAAAAATAGAAACTCAAGACAACCATAGAAAAGACTAGAGCATCAACATGTACTGTAGAATCTATCAAGGCACATGCATTAACATTGAGTGAAGAAATCGCAACAGGAAAGAATGAACTCCTCAATCTACTAAATAGCATATGGGTCGAGCAAGAAGAACAACTCAGGCTGCAAAGCACATTGGTAGAGAATCAAGAAAGGCATAAGGAAGCAGGCGAATCCTTAGAGGAAATGATCATTTGGTAGGATATGCACAAATCTCCACCTACTAAACTGCCAGTATATTCCAAGAGGGAAAAACTTAGATGCCAGATGCTCTTTGACACTTGCAGACCTCTCTTCAAGAATGTATAGATCACCCAAAGGGCAACAACCGACACTTGCACGAAGCTATGGATTAGCGCAAACGATCTCGAGGAAGAGTTAGGGGTACGATCAATGCAATCCATTGATGAAACAACATCTGCCAGCACCATAATGGTTGAGGTGGAGGATCACAAGAAAGCTAGCCAGACGGACATTTAGAGTCTGTGTTAGTTTGAGGGAAAATCAATTGAATAACACATGTTGATACCCGCCCAACTCACTCACAAAATCCAATCCTTTGTCAAGAACACAACAGAGCAACTATACCAAGAAGTATCCATCAAAGTTTGCAGTAGAGAATTGGTACTGGAAATATTGCAATCAAGCAAACTCAAGAGCATAATGAGAGATCATTCCCTCTAGAAAGAATATCAAGATCAACTACAGGAACATGGTGGCTCATGATTACAAATTTCATAATTCTTTCCAGATGTTACCTTCTTCAGTTATTGCAATCTCATTTTGAATTCAGAATATGAAGAGCCTCTTTTTGTAAAACAACCATGATTCCATGATTGCAAAGATAACAATTGTAAACAGTCACTCCTCACTATAAAAAGGGAAGAATGTCCATTTAAAAGGGATTTTGGTTTCAGAACGTAGCAAGACAATATTTCGACTGCAAGTTAATTTGAACTGAGAGACATTCTAATTGGAGATTATGGTGTTGATATGTATGAATGTGACTATTCTATTATGCATGTCTATTACTATAGTTTGTGAATATTGGTTTACAAATTACTTCTAAATTAATGTTTGCATTTTTTACAGTTACCATGATTTTAAGAATGAGTACAACGATAGCATGATACGGTTAACTAATCAATTTCTTGATTCTAACAAATTATGTTATTTAACTTTCATGTTACTTGTGTTATGAATTTCTTCTATATAAGCAATACATATATTTCATTGTATTCATCATTGTTAGTTTACTCTTGATCAAGACATGTTATCTTAGAATTAGTTAGACACTGCATCTTAGAATAATAATCATCCATATTAACTTAAAATCAGTTAGTTAATTTTTTTTTTTAATTCATCTGAGAACCTTCAGTTCTCCGATTCATATTTAGTCAGTATATTAGTTAGATCGGTAACCAGGCCAAAATCTGGTCATAAACATTATTCCAAACGAAAGTGGGTCTAGTTGGGACATGTCATCAAACGTTTTCCCTCATCTAATTGAGCGGGTCATTTTAGCTCGTCAACACCTAGTTCGATTCTGCAAAAGGATCCTCCCTCTCCACACAAATTTTCTGATGAACAACTCCAACTCATCTTTGAACTCTGACGCGACAATGTAGACCTAAAATTCTGACAAGAGGTGATGGAGAAAAAGCTGGACTAGCTGATGGACTCATGCTCTGCACATCTTGACCAATGGTGGGACCAGGAAAATCTTCTTCGAGCTATTATGATTTTGAAATGGCTAGAGACCTTTAAGAACACTTCTTCAGGAAGCCCCTCAGGCAATTGAATTTACTGTTGTCTAGGATTATGTCTCTTTTAGTTTTTGGTAGTTTTTTAGCTCATTACTGGTTTTTGTTTTTGGTTATTTCCGGTCCCAGAAGTTTTAGACTTAGTTCTAGTTTTATTCAAATACTCTCTTTCAAACAGTATGAACTGTTTTTTCAAACCTCAGTGGGTTGGTGCAAGGGTTGGTTTCCTTTGTTGGCAACTGTTACACTAATGCCCCTTAGACATGTAATTTTTCACTGTGGAAGGTAATGCGAAAAATCTAGCTTACAAAAAAAAAGATTTCATCCACAAAAAAAATATTTTATTTTAGAAGTTGTTTTTTATTTGTTTTCGGTGTTTTGTCGCATAGTGGCAACCATTCTCTTTAGGAAAAGTTTGGAGCCAGAAATGCCAAACAAATTTGTCCATCCTTTTATGCTTTCTAACAACCAAGGTTAATGTCATATCTAGGCATTCAGATTCTTGGTGCATATGGCAAGCTTTCTTAGTTAATATGTTAAGTTGTTTTGGAGGATTATTTGTGTTTGGTGCTTCTTTTTCCAGTTGTAATTTTGGTTTGTCTCATTGGATTTTGAAAATCCTTTTATTGATGCAAATGTTGAAGATTCAAATGCCAATTCTAAAGAATATGTTCATCCGTGCATACAAAAACACAAAGGTAAGAAGAGTTTGACAACCCTACAAGGTTTAAGGAAGGAATTCAATTACAACAAAATTCTCAAAAACCTCAAGAAATAATTTGTTGTAATGGGAATGTTGTTAGGATCCTAAACTTGGGTAGGCATTGTCACATGTATCTTTCAATCAGATATCATTGTTGGAAATGTTGTATTCTTACAATTGTTGTGATTCAACTATAGGGTGATCAACGTAAAAATGTTTCAAATTTCTTTATACATGTATTTTTCTTTGAAATATTGGATTAGTTATGATTAATAATATTTTCTCCATATATAGGCTTCACATGATTGAATTTTATCTTGCCTTGCATTATTTGCATAGTTGATTTTTTATTTTGATGTTGATGTAGGCTAACATTATGAAAAATGCCCCGGATGGGGTGGTATTGCGGTCCACATGGTAAGCTATGGGCGAAGGGGGAGGCCAGTGGAGCACGGAGCCATGTGCTCGGCTCGTGCCCACTGCAGCCACCACCCCCGGGCTTTAAATCGCATTCAAAGCTAATGGGAGGGGCATTAATCCAACCCCCCTCGACCACCTCTATGCATAGAACTATGCAGAATTCATTTGGCATTATCGCCTGGTTGTTTGGCTTCGACTCCGACTCTGTGATTTTCATGGTCTTTCGGGCGATTTTCATCTTCCACCTTGGCTCTGCAGACCTTCTGCAGACGTCGAGCCTCGCCATGCCGCGACAACGTATGCATCCACGTCGGGGCTCTCCCTGGCACCCTCGACGCCCTCGCACTTCCTCCTCGCCCTCCGGTTCATCCACCCTAGGTCTTGACTGTTTGGCTGTTGTTGACACCTCCTGGACCCCGGCATGGCGTTCTCCCTCTGTCAAGCACTCCTCCTCTCCCCCGACGCCGCGCCATGGTCGACCTCGTCACAATCTAAAGACGCCCTCTCCCAATCTACCTCGTGAACACTCTGCCATTCTGCATGACTTAGTTTTTGAGCTCCGTGATGGGGTGAATGACCTCCAGTTCCGGGTCCAACAGATGGAGGGAAGGCTTTCTGTCCTTCTCCAGCTTCTCGCCACTCACCCTCCAGCCGCTCCTAAGGATTCTAGCGATGCTCCTGAGAATTCCAATGACCATGCAAGCAGTCATCAACAAGCTACCACAGAAGAAAGCCCGTAGTCCGACCGGAAGGCAGGTAATACAGGGCCCATGACTGCTCTCACGCGGAAGGAAACTTTGGCAAGCACTGTAGGAGGGGACGACGTTGCAGTTTCGGCAGCGATAGCCGAGGAGAAGGACACCAGCATCCAGGTGCACGAAGACAAGAGCAACAACGCCACGGACATGCAGTGGACTGCCAGCGGGACACCTGTCATCGAGGAACCCTGGCCTGGCCTCTTGCCCGAGTATGTTCCAGATCATACAACGCTTGTTCCATACTTTAGCTCTAGTGACTCTCATGGTAGTTAAATAGTCTAGTTTTCTCTAGAACTGTTAGAAATTTTTGCTACTTGCTATATACAGTTGGCTGAACTGGTTTCTCCTCACGGAGCAGTTCAGTAATTACAACCGAATGACTCAGTTAATGTACTCTTGATCCTGGTTCTGAGAAGGATTTTTATATATAATACAAACACTTACTTACAAAAAAAAAAAACATTATGAAAAATGACAATATAAAAATTCATGGCTTCTAAGTTGTAATTCACATTTAGCTCCAGATTGATGCCTTTTCAATGTGTTGTTGTGTGTTTCATGTGTTGTTAGAATGTTATCCTCTTAAGCGGAAACTAGGATTAATGAGACATGATGGTAGTCCTGTAGTATTGTCTAGCGCTTCCTTGTGAAGTAACTGTGCATTGATATAAATATAATACTAATAGTTTGATAATATGTGAGTTAAGGCTTATTTGTTTCATACTCTAGGAACTATGTGCATGCCAAATGCAAATCCTCTTCATATTTGATAGTACTTGTTTGTTATATTTTAATTTTTGAATGTTATTATTAGATGACACAATTGAAACTTAGAAGAAATCATGTCCCTTGAAACTAGAAACTATGAAGGATTCATTTCACTTGAAATTGTTATTATCTATTGTAGGCACCTTATTTGACTGCAAATATTCAAATCTCTTAAAAGTGAAAATTATGAAAGGTTCATTTCCTTTGAAACTGTAATTATCTATTGTAGGCACATTATTGGAATGCAATGCTCGAGAATTTATCGAATTTAATTTGTTTAATAATATATCAATTTAAAATGGCTTTGAACAAGATCCTGCAAGGTTTCCATTAAGTGAGTTTTATTTATTTATTTTATATAACTTCCAACAAATTAAAAATAACATTTTTGAGATTTTTAAATCTATTTTTAATTTAATTTTCAATTTACAATAACAAATTTTAGTTTTCATTTTTTTTTTAAACTGAAGCTTTATATTATATAATCGTTGTCTTGAGGAAAACAACAAAATTCAATGGAGTTATTACAAAATTGTGGCTTATAGCCAATATTATCTCTACTACTAGTAAACTGTAAAGCATGCATACAATTTTAAGAAAATTCCACATTGTTTGATAGCAAATTGACTTTGAAGTACATCAATTGTTAATTGAGCCATAGTTTGGGACCCCCTGCACTCCACTTCGAGGCGAGGATTCTTCTTCTACGTCCATGGATTCTTCTTCTGGTTTCAGTAGCTCGAATTGGATACTCTGGTAATTGAATAGGACAACTCGAACTTGGAAGATTCTTGTGTTTTTTCCCTGACAACTGCATTTTATTCTGGCTCTCTTTCTGTTTGCAAAGGGTTTGTTTCAAGGCCTGATATTGCATCTAGTTATGGTAATGATTATGCTCTTGGACCAATTCGTGTTGGAGGTATTACCTACATAGATGTTTTAAACCTTAGAACAAGGGAAGTGGTTGTTGGTTATACTTGTTTTTTATCTTGGTTGTTGGTTATACTTGTTTTTTTAGAACAAGGGAAGTATAACCATAAGATAAAAAACAAGTATAACCGACAACCACTTCCCTTGTTCTAAGGTTTAAAACATCTGTGCAGGTAATACCTCCAACACGACTTGGTCCAAGAGCATAATCATTACCATAACTAGATGCAATATCAGGTCCCGAAACAAACCCTTTGCCAATAGAAAGAGAGCCAGAATAAAATGCAGTTGTCAAGGAAAAAACACAAGAATCTTCCAAGTTTGAGTTGTCCAATTCAATTACTAGAGTATCCAATTCGAGTGACTGAAACCAGACAAAGTTACAAAATCACCAACCAACTTTTTTCACATTGCACCATAAGTGAACAAGACAGAGAAGAAAACCCATAATGTAATCATCCAAAACAAGAGAAAAGGGGAAACTTAGCTACCAAGAACTATGGCCACACAACTTGAAATTCTAGACTAAAACCCCTGAATATACAATAACAATTTATCCCCAATCCCCAATTTAATTACACCACACAACAAAAGAATCCCGTCATCATCCAAACCACCTTCCCACATGAAGACACCACCTCCATTGGCATAATACCCAGAGAGCAGAAAATAATCAACATTTCTAGCATTCAAACTAGCAAAAACCCAGAAACAGAAAGCAAAAGAAAAGGTAGGAAGGAACATGTGGACAAGAGGGATTATGGCCATCGAATATTGAACATCCAAAGCCCGCTCCGACTTGATCCGCTTCCCCCTCAACACACCACCAAGAACCAAAGCAAAAACATGGCATATACACCATAAATTCAACCAAATTCCCAATAAGAACAGAGCTTGCACAAGCCAATGAGTATGAATGCAATAGCCAACACATTAAGAGAGTGTGCCAACCGATGAGCCACGTGACCAAGCCACCTCGCATGAAGCCACCCATCTGATATAATAGTTTGCTCCATCATAAGGTTAGGGAATGAAACCATTAATATACATATTCCTTGACATCATTAATATCTATTTCTCCCTCTTTGAAACTTAACCTTGCTTAGCCCAATGGTCAGCCATGTGGTTATACTCTCTCGAAATATGGAAGACACTGTAATAATCAAATTCAACAAGGAGACTTAGGGATTGAGAAATGACTCCTGCGAATAAGATGTTCCCTACGTTCGAATGCTTGATTATGGCCCTAATGACGAGCATAAAGTCACAGGATAATGATTTTCCAGATTCATTTTCCTCTAGCAATCATAATGCCTTGCCACAAGGCATATGCTTCAACATAGTTGTTTGAGACCTAGCCTAATCCCCAAGTGGAATGATTATAAACTTTAGTATTTTTTATTAATAGTAATAATAATCTATTTTTAAGGTCACGACCAAGCTAGACACCAAATTGGTGTATGAGACCCCTTTCACCCAACGATTTGACTGGTAAAATGTACATAAGTATACATACCCTATTCCCTTCTGGATTTGAACTTGTGACCTCTTAAGAGGAAACACATGTTCTTAACCATTAGACCCACTCATGTTATTATAAATAAATTAAATTAAAAAAAAAAACTTTAAACTTAATTTTTTCATTATTATTAATAAATTAAATTAAAAAAAAAAAAAAAACTTTAAAAAAATTATATATATATTTTAATTTATTTAAATTTATATATCAATCTAATTACACTTACATTAATTTTCTTTTATATAAGATATATATAATTTCACAATGTTAGACCATTCAATATTCAATATAATGTCTAAATATGTGACGCATACCATAAAACATCTCTAAATATGTGACACATACCATAAAACATATTTTAGTTTAAATTTATATCGATCTCATTACAGTTACCTTAAATTTCTTATATATATAATTTCACAATGTAAAACATATATAGGATTTCAATACGAGACACATACCATAAAACATATTTTAGTGGATTTGAATACGTGACACATACCATAAAACATATTTTAGCAATTGTATTTTGTTAAAATCTTTGTTATATTTTTTTTTTTTTATAATTTTATCTATATTTTATTAATAAATTAAATTAAAAATAAATAAAATTTAATTAACAAATTAAATTAAAAAATATATATATTAAAATTTAAAATTAATTAATAAAAAAAATAAAATATATATATATATATATATATATATATATATATAATTTATTTTAATTTATATTCATATAAAAAACATTTTAGTGTTGGTTTTTGCTGAAAACTTGTCTTTCAAATCAAATAAAAAAAAAAAAATTAAATGAAAAAAATAATTATAAAAAATTCTTCCACCTCTCACATCAAAAACAAATCAAAAAATTAAATGAAAAAAATAATTATAAAAATTTAAAACCTCACATCAAAGACAAATCAAAGTCAATATAATATCATGTATTACTGTTAAAAAAAAATTATAAAAAATTAAAATTATATAAATTAAAATAAGTTGAATAGAAAAATATAAAGTGAAATTTAATTTAAAATGGAAAAATTAAAATTAAATTAAAATAAGTTTAAGACATATATAAAGTTAAATTTAATTTAAAATATAAAAATTAAATTAATTATCTATTTATAAAATAAAAAATGATTAGTAATATTGTATAAAATAAAATAAAAAATTATAATGAATTAAAATATATATATAATGAATGAAAGTAAAATAAATAAATAAATAAAAGTAGACAAATTTGTTTTTGCAAACCTAAATAAATGGACAATAGATAATTAAGTAAATTTGTTTTAGCTAATTAAATTTAAAATACAATTAAATTACAATTTATTAAATGTGTTCATAAAATTTATGTGAAATTTATAAATATAATGTATAGTAAATGTTTTTATGGTAAATTTTGAAACAAAATAATTTAACTCACAATTGTTCAAGATAGAGTAAATGTTTCATGACAAATTTTGAAATAAAATAATTTAATTGCAATATCTTTATGATTTTTATTAACAACATTAATCTCAAAATATTCTTTAATTTATTTCGGCATTCTCATTTGCCCGTTAAAAAATATGCTAGTAATATAATTATAATTATGCCAAAGCCATATTTAGTGCTAGGTCCATTTATGCCATCCTTAAAAACCACCATTCCAATTTTGAACCCGTCTCCTCTTGACATGTAATCTTTATTATTGATTTTTTTTCCAAACCTGTTTTGGATATTATTATAATATTTTATGTTGGCATCATAGGGTTGGGTAGACTTAAGCTGCTATTCTACTTGACGTGAGATCCATGGCTCTTTCATTCAATGTCTCAAAGTGCGCAACCACTTTAGTCTTTGTATCGCACAAAAATAAAAAATATAATAAGAATTTTTATGATTTTTATATAATTTTATAAAAAAATTAATAAGTTAATAAAAACAATTTATTTTATAAGTAATAATGAAAATTTATTTGAATATTAAAAATCACATTTATTTAATTTTTGGTTCATTAATATATTTTTTAATTTTTTTTTAATATAATTTAATAAATTTATTTGATTTAAATCTTTCTTTTTCCATTTATTTTTAATATATGTATTGAACTTTCTAATTTTTAATGTAAAATATTGTATTTTTTAATTCTCTTTTTTTATATGTAATTTAATAAATTAATTTTTACTTTATTTGATTTAAATCTTTCTTTCCCTTTAATATATGTTATATGTAATTTAATAAATTAATTTTTACTTTATTTGAGTTAAATTTTTCTTTTTCCTTTAATATATGTATTGAACTTTCTAATTTTTAATGTAAATTATTATTATATTTATTTGATTTATTAAACATTGAAAGATGGCTTTTATTTTAAAAAAAATCATTATTATATTTTTTAATTCTCTTTAATATATAATTTAATAAATTAATTTTTAATTTATTTTATTTATTTATTTATTTTTCTATTTTTTTTTAATATATGTGGATTGAACTTTTTAATCCATTTTTAGGGCACATTAATGTCCCAAAGATTTTATATTTAGAAATAGATTTTAAATAACAAAAATAATGCTTTATTATATTTCCCTAATTCAAATAATAAAAAAATCGTTTAATAGAATAGCTAGACAAGACCCTTAAAATGTTATTTCTTTTTTTAATTAAAATTAAAAAAAATTAATATTTTTTATATGTAATTTAATAAATTAATTTACATATAAAAATTTAATTTGAAATATATTTGATTTACTTGTTGATACCATTTTTTTAGTCCCTGCCAAAGGCCAGGGACTAATAGCGATGAGTTCATCGTTGACTGGCTATTAGTTTAGGGTTGACTATAGATTTTTGATTTATTTCAAATCTGTAACATAGGAAATCAAAATACGTATTATTTTTAATAAAAAAAA
>ML806385.1:69614-89778 GCA_009831015.1 Picea engelmannii | reverse complement strand
CTTAAGTCTTGCAGTCTGCTCTCATCCCTTTTGCAACACAGGCCACTCAGACAAGGCATGAATGAAACCCTGGAAAGCCTATTATTCATTGCCGGGCAACGTAAAGAAACTCCAATAGACTGTCAATCCCCATATACTATCAGATGGTCAGATCTACAGAACCCTTGCCTATGTTTTTAGTTGTTATTATTATCTATTACTCCTATGTTTTTTTTCTCCAAAGAAAAAATTGCCATTTCTATTCATAGTCGAAAGGAAATTGCATTTTTTTTATGTGCGCATTTACAAAATCCAAGGAGAGCATGAACCTCTCCCAGTTAGTTCCATAAAGGATCTTTCATTCTCGGAAAAATTCAAAAACAGCTTCTAGACTTGTCTTTAATCTGTCCATACATAATGTGTCTGGAAAACCATATACTTCCGCAAATAAAAACAAACTGTTTCTTAACAGAAATAGAACTATCTCATCAAAGAGTTCCATCTAGATATTCTTCTAGACCTAATAAACCTTAACTACACTGAAAATGCTGACAAATTCTTACAAGTTGCATATATTGAGAATCTAATTTCAGAAATAGAAATTATTTCTGCCTTGTTCTTTTCCAATATCAAAGTGACTTCCACGACCTGTTGAACTTCCTTTAACAGAGCAACCGCTTCCTTGTTCAGCTGTCTGTATATACGGGAAAAAGAAATGGTCTTGAAAGAACTTGCCACCTCTTTTAACTGATCACCAATAGGCTTGAGAGAGATATTGAGGAGCCAGACATGTACCCTTCATTCAATTAATAACCAAACTGGAATAACCAAAAACATGGATCCGATTGAGGTTTTTGTTCAAAGCACATTTAAAAGAATTCTTAAAGTCTTAGCATAGGTGTTTGACCCTTTTCCTAATCCTGACTCAAGGTTTACAGTGTGATGCTCCGACAGATACAAAGTTCCACCTGCACTACTAAAGTCTGGAGGACCTTGCCTGGCTCCATCAAAAAGGCCCAATGCTTAAGCCTTGTTAATGACTAGTTCCTCTAGATGTCTACTTTGTCTTTGTTTGACATGCATCCTACAGTTTGAGGAAATAGATCTAATTTGGGAAAAGCATTGAAAGGAGGGAATCAATTTTTCCTCAAAAGACATGAATTTCTGCCAAATAGATACCCCAGATGATCAGGCACGCCTGTGTGTTGAATTCATTAAGTTATTTCTTGTTCATCCATCCATTAAGGCTTTACTTTGTGAAATTCCTAGGCCACCCATATTTTACTCCAGTTAATTGCCCAACTTCTATCCAAACTTTACCTAGCATGGAGGCATTTAATAAGCAAATACATGATCTTTTCTTGATTCTCTCCACATAGTATATAAATTCCAGGACTATGTACTTTGTTATGGCTAACCACGAAAAAAGTGAGTCTTTCTTGGAGCTTTCAGCTTCCATAACACATTCCACCACCACTCTGACTCTTGTATATTAGATGTGAACATTGCTTGGTACCCCAATCAAGTTGAATATACTCCCAAGACCTGATTCTTTGACCAAGCAACTGTGTTTTCTTCCTCCCTTATTTGGACATGACTTCGAAGTAGATTGTTCACATAGGCTTTTCATAAATCTGCATATTCACCTTCCAAACCCAAATTGTGTGCATTCACTAACCTTGTTTCCTGTTACAACAAAGTTTAGCACTCCAAAATGATGTAAAGTCCCAAGCATCAAAGGGCTAGTCTTGTGCAACTCAGGAAGGTTACCCACTGTCACCATAACAATTTCTCTCTCTTTGGTTAGCTCTTTTCCAACTTAAGGGGGCTTCCCTAAAAGTTAGGGTTGCTAAGGCTATAAAGTGGAGGCATAAGGTGATTTAGTGAAGAGTTAGACTAAGCAAAATGGGTGGTAGTATTATAATAGTTAATGATTGGTGTGAAGGGAAAAATACAAGAAAACCACAAGACCAAGTGTCTGATCACACCTTGGGAAAATGGAGTCATGGTAGTATAGATCGTAGAGGGCAAGTGCATGAAAATGCAAGGCAATAAGGGCTGCTATGCATGCCACAAATCAACTTTAGCTTGCTGATTTTTTTATAGCGGAAATTACCTTGGAAGGCTAGAGGTGCCATACTTGAGCATTTGTCATGAAGGCTAACATAAGAACAATATAATTAAGAGGGGTAAATCCCCACATTATTCTATCCAAATGAAAATGTTAAATTTGGCAACATCGACATTCATTCTCCAATGAGAGGCCATATGGGCCACCCTGAGGCTAGCCATGGAGATTTGGAGAATCAACTAGTCTTGTGAGGTATTGATAAAAACCAGGGGGAACGTACAACCTCTGCGAGTCAAACCAAAAGTCAGGACGAACAAGATGCTATGTAAGTCTAATGCAAAAGTTAGGGGGAACGTACAACCTATGTGAGCATAGATAGTCTAGTGCAAAAGTCAGGGGGAACGCACAACCTTTGTGAGCATAGACAGACTAGTGCAAAAGTCAAGCGGAACGTACAACCTCTGTGAGCCTAGTCAAGCCTTGTGAGCCATGAGCAAAAGTCAAGGCATCTAGCAAAAGTTAGGTTGAACATAAAATTCCTATGAGCTAGAAACAAACAATCTTCCTGATATTGCAAATGATGTAAATGTATTAATCTAGTGCGTTGGCACGTGCAACATTATCCACTATGAAGAAATTCAAATTGCCATGTAAAGAATAGAGTTGTAAAAGTCAAAGTTGCATGTCTAGGTCAAAGTCAAGTTGTCAAGTTCTTGTTGCATGTCACATGTTGCATGCATGACATAACATGCATTGCATGCATGCATGACTTGTGCATGTTGAGTAGTTCGCCAAGGAAGGCCTTGTATGGTCTTAAGTAGGCTCCCAGAGTTTGGTATGGCAGGATTGATTGCTTTCTTAAAAGCATGGGTTTTCAGAAAAGTGATGTTGATGCGAATCTGTACTTCAAGGTAAGAGGGAACCAACCTGTTATACTAATCATGTATGTTGATAATATCTTTCTAACATGAGATGAAGGGCTAATAACCTGGGGTAAGAGGGAGCTAATCTCATAATTCAAGATGAAAGACTTAGGCTTGATGCATTACTTCCTAGGATTGGAAGTATGGAAAAGACAAAGCGAGATATTTCTGGCACAAGGAAAATACACAGTGGATGTACTAAAGAGGCTTGGTATGATGGATTGCAAATCCATGTCTACTTCGATGGTTACCAACCTGAGAAAGCTGCATGATTTTGATTCAGGTTCAGATTTGGTGAATCCCACCATGTATAGGCAGTTGATTGGATCATTGATGTACATGATCCACACCAGGCCAGATATATGCTATGCAGTGATTGTAATGAGTCAGTTTGTGATTGAACCGAGACAGAGACACTGGGTGGCAACAAAGCACATTTTGAGATATCTTAGAGGGACCATTACCTATGGTTTGAGATATACATCCAATGGTGGTCTATTTTTGCATGGGTATCCAGATGCTGACTGGGCATGAAGCCCAGTGGACCGGAAAAGTACTTCCGGATACTGCTTCAGTTTAGGATCCACTATGATCTCTTGGTCAAGCAGGAAACAAGGGTCCATCGCACATACTACATAAGAGGCTGAGTACATTGCAACAAGTGATGCTAGCAAGGAAGTCAAGGAAGTGTTGGCATGTTTTACAGGAAGTGTGTGCTTGTCATTGATGGCAAGAACAACAACGACGATGGCAAATAGGAAAAGCATAAGCTCAGGAGGAGAAGCGAACAATATGCAAAGATCAAAGCTTAGAAGAGATAGCGCTTTCCAGAAATGCAGACGAGGTCCAAGAGAGGGACTCGCAGGAGGAGCAAAGGTCGAGACCTTTGAACACTTAGAAAACCTTCTAAGTCAGAGAGATCACAAGCTCAGGAGAGAGAGCGATAGTGGTCGTTGGATCAACGATCCAGATGACCAACAACCCTTCGATCAAATCAAGTAAAGGATAGGATAAACGAGGCACAAGGTTTGAGAATTTGATTATTCGAATCTCCGTTAGTTGTCGGATCAAATTAAGTGGAAGGATAGGATAAGCAAAGATGGAGAGTCGTTGGATTTAATCCAAGGCAAAGTTGCATCACAGACAGATCGAGCCGTTGATCTAAGATCTTGATCAAACGAACATCATTCGTTTCGGGTCTAAAGTTGTTCGGAGGTTACGCTCCGAAAAAATCTCACTTCAAGATTTTTCAGTTTGAGATCTGAAATACTCGAAATCCGGAGAGCCAGAGAGTTGAAATAAATTCTCAATCGTCGGATCATCCGAAGTAGATCTCAAACGTTAGATCGTCCGAAGAAGATCTCAAGCATCAGATAGTCCAAAGTGAATCTGGGTCGTCTGATTCAGAGCGTCAGTTAGAGATTTGAAACTTCCGAAGCCGGAGAGCGGGAGAGTCAAAGTAAATCTCGATCGTCCGATCATCCGAAATAAATATCAGTCGTCCGGAGTAAATCTCAAGCGTCAGATCGATCGAAGTGGATCTCGGCCGTCTGATCCAAAAGAGACGTGGCGTAAATTTGTGGACTTCGGGTAAAGACCCGAAGTAAGCCTCAATCGTCCGATTCAAGGACATTTGGCAGACCACGACAACAAGAACTGGTGGTAGACCATGTCAGCAAGGACAGGTGGCAGACCATGTCAGCAAGGACATGTGGTAGACCACGTTAGCGAGTGACACGTGGCAACCACTCGACCCGTGCCAGGTCAACAAGTGTCGTGTGTAATGTTACGCCACTTTGGGAGATTTACTTCGGCAGTTTCACGACCAACTAATGACAAAAGTCTCGAAGTTCTGAAGGTCGAAGTCTCGAAGTGGACATGGGTCGTCCGATCTGAAGAACACTTCGGGTGCATCTACAACTGTTGATCATTTTACAGTGGAAGAATAATGTAAGTAGAATAGCCAAAGCCCTGGAGTAAATGGTGGCCATCCATCTCAATGCTTGATTAAGTCCTAGCCGTAGAATAGCCATTGATTTGGTTTCATGATATAAACGTGAACCGTTTGATACGGTTGACGAAATCATATTTGAAAGGTTGAGTATTGAAATCACTAAAGCCCAGAGTAGTGAAGGAGATCTCGACCATTGATCGAGAAAGGGATCGCAGAATCGTTGATCTGGTTGAAAGGTCAAATTCTCGAAGTGAACGAGGACCGTTGATTTGATGAGGACACGTGTCAGGAATCTGTGGACTCCAGCTAAAAGCGTTCTGGGAAAGTGTGAAGGTTGAGAATTGAAATCGTCAAAGCCCAGAGTAGCGAAGCAGATCTCGATCGTTGATCGAGAAAGGGGACACAGGAATGTTGATCTAGTTGAGAGGTGAAATCCTTGAAGTAGAGGCAGAGCCGTCGATTGAGAAGGACAGGTGTTCGTAGATCATCGACTCCGGAAGATTGACGTATGGAGAAAAGCAGGGTTTGAGATTTGAAACTCTCGGAGCTCGAATCACGAAGTAAATCACAATCGTTGATTTAGGAAGGTTAGATCTGATATGGAGAACTTGAAAGGACAGATCTGAACCGTCAGTTCAGGAGCACCGTCAAGATCGTGAGATCGACGGTCTCATCGCATTGCGGGGTTAGAACATGCTCGGGTCTTAATTTTTTGTGAGCGGGCCCGCAATCAAAACCACGATATCGCCAAAGGCATACATGGAGCTCTGTAGTGAATTGCGGGGTGAAAAGTGGATTGCCCTCCAACCACCTTTGGCTGCGCCCGCAATCACGTGGTCACATGAGAGCATCGCCCAAGGTCACATCAGTGGAAGATTGAGGAAGGAGCTAGCGTTGCTAGGCTCCACATCGGAGGTTACACATTGAAAAGTCAAAAAGCATCTGTGTGTATAATCCAACGACGTTAATCAAACCGAATCTGATCGAAGGGTTGCTGTTTCATCTCGTGATTTCTTGATCAGTTAAGATTAAGTTACACTAACTGAATGATTGTACCTGAGCGGTTGAATCATTGTTCTGAGGCATTGGAATCATTGTTCTTGAGCATTTTTTGATTCTCGACCTGGGCGTTGGAGATTCAAAGTGTAACGGATGATGAGGGCATGCATAAAAGAGAGATGCTGTGACAAAGGAAGGTTGTCGTTCCTCAGTAAAACAAGTTGAATTGTATGTGATCAAGGAGACAACAGGAACAGAGCATATAAGATGCAGAGATGAACAACATAAGATGGACAGAGCAGAAATGGTGAAAACAACAGACTGTACGAGAACCTAAGAGCATGAGAAGAACAAAGGAAGAGCAGATGGAGAGAGACAGCAAGCGGAGCCAAGCATGAACAGACAGAAGCAGAGCAGTGCAACAGAACAGTGATGAGACTGGTAAGCCATTGATAAATGCTGTATTACTGTAATAAATTTCGGCAAGCAAAGATTTATATCTCAGGGCGGTAGGTTGGTGCTAGGAGAGGACTGTAGTCCTCTGTTATTCAAGTTGGTGCTTGAATATTGGGAGTTGTAGCTTCCATCTAGTTGTGGCTAGAAAACCAGGGTGGTAGGGTGGTGCTAGGGAGGAATGTTGTCCTCAGAATTTCAAGTGGGTGCTTGAACACAGGGAGTTGTAGCTTCCATCTGGTTGCAGCCAGAAAAACCAGGGTGGTAGGGTGGTGCAAGAGAGAACCATTGTTCTCTGTTATACAGGTTGGTGCTTGTGTGACTGGAAGTTGGTGCTTCCATCCAGTTGGTGTTGGAACACTTAGGGAGTTGGTGCTTCCTTCTAGTGGATACTAGAGAAACTAGAGAGTTGGTGCTCTCAACAAGTTGCAACTTGTTAAAGAAGAGGTTGTAGCCTCATTTTGAGTTGGTGCTCAAAGAAAGATGATGTACAGAACTTAAAAGACTGCCTATCATTTGAAGAAGAAGAGGTTTTCTCTCTTTATGGGTTTCCTCGTGAATATTTGTCTCTGTGTATATCGTATGTGTGATTGATGTTTGTTATTTCTGCTGTTCATGTTTTGCATAATTTTGATGATCACTTGGAGAAGGTTAATTATATTTTAATAGGCATAAAATTGTTTAAGCACAGTAACAACTGATTCACCCCCCCCCCTCTTAGTTGTCTTAGTAATTCCAACTATTGGTATCAGAGCGGGTTCCTTTTATTTAAAGGTAGATCAATAAGCTTAAACATGACAAGCCATGAAGGAACTTCAACCAATAAGCCTCATATGTTAGATGGAACAAATTTTGCCTTCTGGAAGGTTAGAATGAGAACATACATCATGGCCTTAGGTGCTGATGTTTGGGATGTTGTAGAGACTGGATATACAAAACCTGTTGTGCTAGCTTCCAAAGATGATAAGTTAGAATTTAGCTTCAATGCAAAGGCAATGAATGTTATCTTGAGTGGGCTTGCTGAAGCTGAATTTGTAAAGGTCATGCAACTTGAATCTGCCAAAGAAATGTGGGATAAACTTATTAGCAGTTATGAAGGAGATGAGAAAGTAAAAGATGCTAAACTTCAAACACATAGATTCAAATTTGAACAACTAAAGATGAACGAGGATGAAACAATTAGTAAATATTTTTTAAGAGTTGAGGAGCTTGTGAATGCAATGAAGGGTCTTGGTGAGAAGATTGAAGACACATTTTTAGTTCAAAAGATTTTAAGATCTATGCCTGATAGATTTAATCCAAAAGTTTCTGCAATAGAAGAACTGAATGATCTTAAAACTCTGTCTATTGATCAACTCCTAGGAACTCTAACTGCTTATGAAATGAGGATTAGCAAAGATAAATCCACCACTAGAGAAACATCTTTTAAAGCAGACAAGAATACTGATTCAAAATTATATGATATTGAGGTAAAATTTGTGAGAAGGTTAAAGAAAGGATCATGCAAATACCAAGGCAAGCTACCCTTCAAATGTTTTAACTATGGAAAGATAGGTCACTTTGCATCTAAGTGTCCACATAAGAAGAAGGACCAGAACTCTGAAGGTGAAGAGAAGTACAAATCCAAGAGATTTGGTAAAAAGAAAAGTTTGTGTAAATAATGATGACTCTTCAGAAGACATAGATAGTGACCCTTCTTGTGAAGATAAGGTTAATGATTTTATGCTTATTGCCAAAGAGGATTATGATAATAAAAGCACAGGAAGTGATGTTAATGATGAAGAAGATGTGGTTGATATGGAAGGTGAACTAATCAGGGCTTTAGAAGAGATTTGACAGACTCAGACTTAAGAAGAGAAAACAAAAACAATTGTTGATGCAGTTTGAAAAGCATGGTAAAAAACTTGATGAAGACCTAGCCCTGCTAAAAGTGGAGTTAGAAGAGGCAAAGAAAATAGAGGACACTCTGAAACAATAGTTATCAGAGAAGAAGGCAAGATGTGAAGCCTTGGAAGAAGAGGTAGTAAAAACTAGAAAAGAGATGGAAAAGTTTAAAGCAATGTATTTCCAAAATCTTCCAAGCATTAAAGCCTCAGCAGAACTAAACGACATTCTGAACAAACAAAGATCTTCTTTGTTGAAGATTGGTTTAGGTTATGTAAGTGGTTCAAGCAACAAACAACCAGACAACAAAAATCCAGTAAAGATGATCAAGTTCCAAGTCAACAGACAATCAGACCATGTGAGTACTCTGCCACCAAAAGCTAATAAAGACAAGACGATCCCTGATAAAAAACAAAGATATCAGAAGATGGAGCAACAAATGCCAAAAGGAAGGCCATCCTTCATGTACCAAAATTTCTTCCATGGTTACTGTTTTTACTACTCTAATTTTGGTCATAAGATTGCAAATTGTCAAATTAAGTTTAGAGACATGCAATTGAGGAGGTCAAGAGATAAACAATCTTTGCGACATAAAACTAAGCAACCAATGAGTAGACAACGTTGCACCAATCACTTTGACCTATTGAACAATGAGCTTGAATGCTATATCTGTCATAACTTCGGCCACAAAGTTGCAAACTGCCATCTGAAGAATTACAAAGCAGATCCAAGGATAAAACCCTTAGCTAGAAATGTCAGCACATGGGAAAAGAAAGTGAAAAATGTGGTCGAGTACTTTCAGCTCAAAAACAAAAAGATCCCTGGTATATAGACAGTGGATGTTCCAAGCACATGACTGGAGACAAGGATAAGTTTATGTTTATAAGTAAAAGCAAAACATGAAATGTGACCTTTGGAAATGATGAACCAGGTAAAATCAAGGGTAAAGGGATGGTGAGCTTGAGTAATGGTAAAGGAAAAGCCCAAGATGTTTTGCTTGTAGATGGGCTAAAACATAATTTGCTCAGTGTAAGTCAAATGTGTGATAGAGGATGTGAAGTGGTGTTCACTTCCAAAGATTGTAAGATAAAGTCTGTAAACTCAGCACAAGTGGTGGCTAAAGGCATAAGGACAGATAATAATGTATATGCGCTGAAAGAAGATAGAGAAGAATGTCATCTAAGCAAACATGATGAAAGCTGGTTATGGCATAGGAGACTTGGACATCTAAACTTTGACCACTTAATCAAGCTCAAAAATCTTGAGGCAGTAAAAGATCTTCTAAGAATATCAAAGCCACAAGATTTTGTGTGTAAACTCTGCCAAGTAGGAAAGCTAACCAGGACACGGTTTAAATCCAAGAGCTCTACTTCAACAGAGAAACCACTCCAATTAGTTCATATGGATTTATGTGGACCATCAAGACAGGAAGGCATAGGTAAGGAAAACCACTTCATACTGATCATTGATGATTACTCCAGACTCACTTGGGTTGCTTTTTTCAAAGAAAAAGCTGAAGCATTTGAGAAATTTAAAATATTTAAGGCTTTCACTGAGAATCAAACATGCAACAGGTTAAAGGCAGTAAGATCAGACAGAGAAGGAGAATTTATGTCAAGTGATTTCAAAGATTTATGTGATAAACATGGGATCAAGAGAGAATACACAATCCCAAGAACTCCACAACAAAATGGAGTAGTTGAGAGGCAAAACATAACAGTTTGGCAAATTTTCAAGATCAATGATGAATGAAAAGAATATTGCTCAGATATATTGGGTAGAAGCAATTCATACAACAGTCCATATTCTTAACAAAGCCCACCTCAGACCTCATAGTAACAAGACACCTTATGAACTGTGGTATGGAAGATTTGTTTCAATCAAACACTTCAAAGTCTTTGGGAGTAAGTGCTACATAAAGAATAATAATGAAAACCTTGGCAAGTATGATGATAGGGTTGATGAAGGCATCTTCTTAGGATATTCTACCAATAGTAAAGGATATAGCTGCTTTAATAAAAGATTGTATAAATTAGTTGATTGCATTGATTTAAAGGTTGATAAAGGAGTCCCAGTAAGAGAGGTGAGCAATATTGAGTCTGCTACAGAGGACACAGCTGAAATTGAAGATGAACAAGTCCAAGAATCAAAAGGAGAAGACTCTGAGTTATATACAAATACTCCGCAGGACTCAAATAAGAGAGTCCATCTCGTTAGGGGGAGTATGTGTTGGTTGAATATCTGATACCTCCGAAAAGTACTGCAACAGCTCACGGGGAGCATGTTTTCTTTGACATTGATGTCAAAGGGGGAGAAAAGGTGGGGTCTGAATGCTACAGTTGGAGGTCTAAGCAGAATAGTGCAGCCTTTCAAGGTTTCCATCAATGCCAAAGGGGGAGATTGTTGGCATGTTTTACAGGAAGCGTGTGCTTGTCATTGATGGCAAGAACAACAACGACGATGGCAAACAGGAAAAGCATAAGCTCAAGAGGAGAAGCGAACAGTATGCAGAGATCAAAGCTTAGAAGAGATAACGCTTTCTAGAAATGCAGACGAGGTCCAAGAGACGGACTCGCAAGAGGAGCAAAGGTCGAGACCTTTGAACACTTAGAAAAATTTCTAAGTTAGAGAAATCAGAAGCTCATGAGAGAGAGCGACAGTGGCTGTTGGATCAACGATCCAGATTACCAACAATCGTCTGATCAAATCAAGTGAAGGATAGGATAAACGTGGCACAAGGTTTGAGAATTCGATTATTCGAATCTCGGTAAGCCGTCAGATCAAATTAAGTGGAAGGATAGAATAAACAAAGATGGAGAGTCGTTGGATTTAATCCAAGGTAAAGCTGTATCGCAAACAGATCGAGCCGTTGATCTAAGATCTCGATCAAACGAACATCATTCGTTTCGGGTCTAAAGTTATGAGGAGGTTACGCTCCGGAAAAATCTCACTTCAAGATTTTTCAGTTTGAGATCTGAAATACCCGAAGCGTGGAGAGCCGAAATAAATTCTCGTCCGTCTGATCATTCGAAGTAGATCTTAGTCGTCAGATCGTCCGAAGTGAATTTGGGCCGTTTGATCCAGAGCGTCAGTTTGAGATCTGAAGCTCCTGAAGCCCAGAGAGCTGGAGAGTTGAAGTAAATCTCGATCATTCGATCATCTGAAATAAATCTCAGTCGTCAGATCGTCTGGAGTAAATCTCAAGCGTCGGATCGTTCGAAGTGGATTTGGGTCGTTTGATCCAAAAGAGATGTGGCGACTTCGGGTGAAGACCCGAAGTAAGCCTCAACCGTCCGATTCAAGGACATGTGGCAGACCACATCGACAAGGATAGGTGGCAGACCATGTCAGCAAGGACATGTAGCAGGCCACGTCAACAACGACATGTGGCAGACCACATCAGTGAGTGACATGTGGCAACCACTCGACTCGTGCCAGGTCAACAGGTGACGTGTGTAATGTTACGTCACTCCGAGATATTTACTTTGGGAGTTTCACCACCAACTAATGACAAAAGTCTTGAAGTCCAAAATGTCGAAGTGTAGAAGAACAATGATGAGACTGGTAAGCCATTGATAAATATTGTATCATTGTAATAAATTTCAGCAAGCAAAAATATTTATCTCAGGGCGGTAGGGTGGTGCTAGGAGAGGACTGTGGTCCTTTGTTATTCAAGTTGGTGCTTGAATATTGGGAGTTGTAGCTTCCATCTAGTTGTGGCTAGAAAACTAGGGTAGTAGGGTGGTGTTAGGGAGGATTGCTGTCCTTAGAGTTTCAAGTGGGTGCTTGAACACATGGAGTTGTAGCTTCCATCTGGTTGCAAGCAGAAAAACTAGGGTGGTAGGGTGGTGCAAGGGACAACCATTGTTCTCTGTTATATAGGTTGGTGTATGTGTGACTGGAAGTTGGTGCTTCCATCCAGTTGGTGCTTCCTTCTAGTGGGTGCTAGAGAAACCAGAGAGTTGGTGCTTTCAACAAGTTGCAACTTGTTAAAGAAGAGGTTGTAGCCTCATTTTGAGTTGGTGCTCAAAGAAAGAAAGATGATGCACAAAACTTAAAAGACTGCCTATCATTCGAAAAAGAAGAGTTTTTCTTCTTTTATGGGTTTCCTCGTGAATATCTGTCTCTATGTATATCATATGTGTGATTGATGTTTGTTATTTCTACTGTTCATCTCTTGCTTAATCTTGATGATCACTTGGAGAAGGTTAATTATATTTTAATAGGCATAAAATTGATTAAGCACAGTAACAATTGATTCACCCCCCCTCCTCTCAGTTGTCTTAGTAATTCCAACAGGAAGTAGTATGGCTGAGAAAATTGGTTTCTGGGTTGTTTGGTGACAAGCTCGAGACGACGGTGGTTCACTGTGATAATCAAAGTTGCATAAAATTGACAGAGAACTCGGTTTTTCACGACAGGTCAAAACATATTGATATGAAGTACCACCACATTCGAGACTTGGTCCAGAGAAAAACAGTAAAGTTACAGTACATAGCCACGAACGAGCACGTAGTTGATATCTTGACCAAGCCTTTGCCATTAAGACTGTTTGTGCAGTTGAGAGGCAAGCTTGGTGTGGCTGAAAATGACTCCCTCGCTGAGAGGGAGTATTAAATTTGGTAATATTGATAGTCATTCTCCAATGATAGGCCATATGGGCCACCCTGAGGCTAGCTAGAGAGATTTGGAGAATCAACCAGTCTTGTGAGGTATTGACAAAAGCCAGGGGAACGTACAACCTCTGTGAGTCAAACCAAAAGTCAGGACGAACGAGATGCTATGTAAGTCTAATGGAAAAGTCAGGGGGAACATACAACCTCTGTGAGCATAGACAATCTAGTGCAAAAGTCAAGGCGAACTTACAACCTCTGTGAGGATAGACAGACTAGTGCAAAAGTTAGGGGAAACACACAACCTCTGTGAGCCTAGTCAAGCCTTGTGAGCCATGAGCAAAAGTCAAGGCATCTAACAAAAGTTAGGTTGAATGTGAAATTCCTATGAGCTAGAAACAAATGATCTTCCTGATACTGCAAATGATATAATGTATTGATCTAGTGTGTTGGCACATGTAACACCTTCCACCGTGAAAAAATTCGAATTGCTTTGTAAATAGTCAAGTTGAAAGAAGTCAAAGTTGCATGTCTAGGTCAAAGTCAAAGTTGTCAAGGTTGTTGCATGTAGTGTTTTAAAAATCGGTGAACCAAAACCAGAACCGGTCGGTTTTACCGATTTGATGGTCGATCGGTTCTAACCGGCCAATAAACCAAACCGACTGGTTTGGTCCGTAAAACCTAAAACCCCCTTCATTAACTGTTCGATTGATTCATTATTGGGTCCTTCATTACCGGTTTCGGTTCCGGTTCTGGTTGGACCCTCGACTGATTCCGGTGTCGGTTTCGGTTTTTAAAACTATGGTTGCATGTTGCATGCCAAGGAGTTCACATGCATCTCATGTCAAGGACGAGTTCCTAACTAAAGTGGCGAGTTCAATTTTAATTTTGACTGTCGAGTTAATGGTCAGTTCTAATTCTGATGGTTGAGTTAATAACATTCACTTAGGTTATTTCAAGCCATCTCTTCTGTACCTCTCCACTCCTATATAAGCAAGAGGTTGACCCTCTCTTCTACACGAAGAAGAGTGATATATCAGTCCATAACAAAGTGGTAGTAGGTGCGTATCAGTCCAGCTCAAAGACGCATATAACAGTCCAAGAACAGAGCTTATATTAGTCTATTGAAGGCAACGAATATCAGTCATAAGGAGGCTGCTGTAACAGTCAATAAAGATAGCCATATCAATCCAATAACAAGCTGCTATAACAGTCAATAAAAGCATCCATATCAGTCCAAAAATAGGAAGCTATAACAGTCAAATAAAGGGCAACATATCAGTCCAAGAAAGTAGCGAGGTACACCTTCAAGGCTGTCCTATAACAAAGTTTATAACATCGAGGTTTCTCAGTAGTCCACAGTTAGGTTAGAGTCATTGGCAAGCTCTTTAAGAGAAGAATTTCATGGTGGAAAATTTGTAAGTGGTCATACATTATTAATGCAATAAAAGGAGATTGTTTGTTGGGATTTTTCTCCATGTATAGGGTTTCCCCAGGTTACATGTGTTGTGATCTTGCATGCTGGTAATTCCTTATGATTATTGTTGTTCTAATTTATGAATGATGTCAAGCTAAGTTCTAAGTACAATCAAATTTTTTAAAGAAGTACTTACAATATTAAATCGAGCTCATAAATTAACAGACACATGGTTCATTACAAGGCATTCATAACGTACTACAAGGATTTCCTAATAAAAAATAAGCATGTGGAAAGTAAGTGCACAAAAAAAGCCTCCCATAAAATTTCTATTATACCTCCAATGCTCCATTCAAGCTCCAAGCATATGATGCACAAATGAAGTCTAAGGGGAGAGCTCCTCAATTCCCCAAAATCCCAACAACCATTACAGTGGAGAGAGATCTCCTCTTTATAGAGTGAGTCTCTTCCTAAGTTATCGGATCTGTCGACCTTGGGGGATGGATCCTCAGATCCAGATTCGAATCCGCTTGGATCTGCCCATGATTCATTTAACAAACAGTTCCTGTGTTAATGGAAATGGATCTCTCCACTGGAAAACACATCCGGAGATTAATTTGCACATCCTGCGATTTTGGTTTTTTTTTAAATGTGAAAATAAAAGGTACTGCGTGCCATTTTTGTCTTTGCCTAATTTCGGTTCCGTGCTTGCTCGCATGTGCTTGGTCGTAACTCAATTGTAAGTTGTGGTGAAGCTCTCTCTTCATGTTAGTTTTTTAATAGTTGCAACTCAACTGTAAGTCATGGCGAAGTTCTTTCTTCGTGCTAGTTTTTTTAATACTTTGATGGGTTACTGGCATCGGGCATGGAGGAAAGCAATCTATTGAATGGGGAAGTAAGGCGCACAAAGAGAGTTGAATTGCTTTGAAACTGAAATATCACTCATAAACATGGGTGCTGGTTTGTCATGCTAAAGCTGTAGGTTTGAACTCCTTTTTTCCCACCAACGACAATGTAGACACCTTGATACCACGAGGGGCGAGTCTTGGTAGTTAGAATTGTTATCAAACCCGTGAGGGATATGTGGTCATCTCACACAATCCATAGGAAGGTTGTATGGCTTTGCTATAGATCTAGTGCTTGCGATGGTTGTTGGGATCTGAAGTTATGCGCAGATATACCAATTGTTATTGTACTCAATGAAAAGTGAGTAACCTTCGTGGACGTAATTGCTTCCATAATTGTGAGGGCTTTAGCCTTATCCCCTTCAAGCTTAAGTTTGCATTTAGAATTGCTACTGAACCAACAGAGAATCAATTGTATGCTATCACTGCTATATCCACAAAGGACAAGCACTCTTTCCCTCCCTCTAATTTTAATTCTCTCTCTCTCTCTCTCTCTCTCTCTCTCTCTCTCTCTCTCTCTCTATATATATATATATATATATATAAGATATATGTAATATATGTAAAGTTATATACATGACCAATAGTAAGGCCTATCTTAATAACTATATATATATATATATATATAAAGTTATATACATTACCAATAGTAAGGCCTATATTAATAACTATATTATATAAATTTATAATATATTAAAAAGTTATGTATATGATTATTAAATTGTGTGTGTGTATATCTTATTAACTAGTACATTTTTTTTGTAAATAAAAGAGTCCAAAAATATATTCACATCATTGTGTGTCTATACAAAAAACCTGTCCCGCCACAACAGGGAAACCAGAACAAGTGGCCATCAAGCATGTCTGAAACTGTAACTGAAAACATGTCTAAAACTGTAACAAAAAAAAGAGAGCAGAGTGTTCTATTGTGCAGTGGCCATGGTCGACTGTGTTACAAAGCATGAAAGAGAATGGTAATTCTCTGCGGAAATGCTGAAAGCAAAAAGAAACCATGAAACATGGGAGCTAGCTTGGACTCGGTCGTCCTTGAGCGCTGTAGGTAGGGACAAAGAATTGTCCACATGTTGGACATGTTTTACTTGCTGGAGCAACTGTCATTGCGTCCATCAGGAGGTCCAAGCGTTGTCCCAGGAAGTTCTAGATATGGGCCCGTTCATCCAATTTTTGTCTTTGCTTAAAGATGAGCTGAATGTGCTCCTTTGTGAATCAAAGTGGGGTCGACGAAGGTAGATCCTCCATCATCTCGACGCCCATTTCTTTCTCTGCGTCCACTGCTTTGGCTACGTTCCCTGCGTTTGCTATATCCACTGCATTCACTGTATCATCTTCATCCATCGCAACCATAACATTCAAAGGAGTCTCCTGCCAGCAAGGGGGAATCTCTTCCTCAACTATGCAAGAGCCAGTGCCAAAGAAGTGGTCGGGAGAGTAGGCTCTTGGAGGGTCAAATTCAAGACTGTGGCTGAGCGGGGGGACATAGTTCGCGAGAGGGAGCATTTCTGCCATGGAAGGGCCACCACGAAGATCAATGGGGGGTTGGTTTTGCCTGAGACGACTGGCTATGATGAGGGTGAGTTGGGTGGGGGGTGAGGCGATTACGTCTAGTGTAGGCACTGTAATACAGTGGGCCTTGCCTGGATTTGCTTCGCTCCCTGGGCATGTTGCAGGCTTGGGAGAGCTGAACCGAAGAAGGCAATGGTGGATGCAGAGCAAAAACGCTCTGGAGGATCTGGAGAAGGCCAAGGAGCAGACAAACTAAGTGCTAGGGAGGAATGAAAGAATGGTTCATCGTCCCGACCTCCATAAAACTTCGCGAATTGACGTGAGTGGGTGCCATTAGGGCCCAGGTCACCTGCAACCCTGGTGCATGTACACCCGGCCTGGTTCGCGCGAGGCTTTCTTAAATTGCCTCGAGGTGCCCAACCCACCTCCATTGAATTGCAGTGAATGCTAGTCATTCAAAGCTGGGGGGGACAGAAGGCTGGTGACATGGATAATTACTTCCCTGTGTTGCTCGATGCCACTTGGCTCCCACCTCCTTGCCATTTGTCGCCTCATTCGGGGGATTAACTTGTACATTTAAGTTAAGTTTTATATTTATATTATAATTTACATATTAAAGTATAAATAAAAATTTAGAAATTTCTATATTTAAAAAAAAATATATATTAATTTACTTTATTATTTATTTATTTATTTTTTACTTGGAATAGAGCCCAGGGAAACCCATTGAGCACTTCCCCTCATTTCGATTATGGTACTCGAGGTAAGCCAGATTTTGTAGAAAGCCAAGGCTTTTTCGATAGCTTGCTCATTTAAGTGCTCAACATGTCACTTGCGGGAATTGAACCTGGGTGGGGGGGGGGGAACACCCCTCAGCACAAACCACTCGGGCTAAACTCAATTGACATATTAATTTACTTTATATAAGTATCTAAATGTATATATAAATATAACATGAGTTATATATTCATAAATTTATATTTTTTAAATTTTTATTTAAGTTTTATTTTTAATATTATAAAAATTTTGATCGACTAAGAGCTTGTCTTCCTCGAAAGTAAGGAAATAGGTTAATGACCTCAAACTCAGAGGCATTTGATAGTGGAAGTCTGCCCCCTTACGTACCTCCAATGGGTTATTTCAGGTGGAAGTCTGCCGTTTCCCCATCGTATTCGGATCTTGATTTCAAAAGTTTGACGGATCCGTATCTATATCCGAATCCTGGTAACTTAGGTCTCTTCTCTTATACTATAAAAGATCATTATCCTTCTAACTAACTTGATGGCAAGTCAAGCATATAGTAAAATATTGGTGTAGTTGGATCTCTCCTCAATCCATGGTTGACTATGTCACATCATGTGGACAAAAGCCTCTTAACGACAAGTTGCTCTCATCCAAAAATAGTAGTGAAGTTACATAAAAAATCTCCAAGAGAGGGGAGAATGCTCCACAACAACCTCCTCCAAAAATAGCAAGAGTCCACAAGATGCATGCACCCAATCCACATGTGTGAATCACAAGGCAACCAACTCCATGGATGAATTGTGCAAGATGACAAATAGTTGAAGCACTCCACAAGAAGGGATGTGGTCAAAGTTCAAACCCCAAAATAGAAAGTAGAAGTCTCCACAAGTGTACCCTCCAAGACAATCTCTAAGAATTAAAAGAAGACCAAGTAGTATACATGCAAAAGCCACATGTGTGGCCCTCCAAGTATGCTGCATGCCTCCCAATAAATTTCCTCCATAACCACCTCAAATAAAATAATATATGTGCCAAGTCAAAGAGGTGAGGGCACTCTCCAAGAAAGTCAATAGATGCCAAGTGCAATTGAAATATCCATGGAATAAAGATGAGAGAGCACCTAGGAGAGGTGTGCCCTAGAAAAGTGTGCCATGCAACTACCTCGACCACTCTCAAATAATAAATATTCTCTAATGGAGTGTGCCTTAGGAGAATGTGCTAAGGTTGTTAGAACTCATCAATAAAATACTCTTCCAAATGCCATGTCATAAAGATGTCCAACCAACCCAAGAGAGTGTGCCTTAGAGAAGTGTGCCAACCTCTCTAAGAAACAAATAAAATATTGCATGCCTTGGAAATTGTGTCCAAATAGGGGGTGCACCACTAGAAAGCCTCAGCCAACTCCTACTAACCCATTGAATTTTGAAAAGGAAGCCAATGAAGTAGGGTGCCCAAGCCATTAACCTTAATCTGGATAAATTAGATTAATTAAATCAACCTCAACATGTGTGCACAAAGGTTAATGCGGAGTAAAACCATAGACCCCTCCAAATAGTCACCAACTCATTATATCACCATGAACACGTGTGCCAATGAAGGGTGCACTCTAATAAAGTGTTGTACCCATAGTTTTAAAAACCGGTCGAACTAGAACTGGAGTCGGTCGGTTTGACCGGTTTGATGGCCGATCGGTTCGAATTAGCCAATAAATTGAACCGGTTGGTCGTTTTATGACGGAACCGGTCGATTTGCTACCGAACCTGTCAGTTCCGTAAAAAACCGATTTGTTTTGTCTGGACTAGTTGTAGACTTGCAGACCTAAAAAATTATATATTTTTCATTTAAACCTAAACCTAAGATCCTAAACCCTAATTCTAATCTATAAGACACTCTCACTCCCCTCTAAGTGCCTCACACCTCTCTCATTGCGCATTTGGGTTTTGGAGCAACATTGAGGCAAGTGGTCCGTCTTTGAGAGGATTCACACAAAGAAGAGAAATCATTTAGAACAGAAATAGTTAAATGATCTAGTCTTCATGCAATGCAACCTCCGGCTAAGGTGCAACCAATTGTTGAACAAAAGACCTAATTAATATCCCATTGTGTTGATTGATGTTGATCCAACTTCAGATTGGGTAGTGGAGACTCACCCACTAGAGTTTGATATTGACTATGATTTGGAGGTGGATGCGGCAGGGCAAATTCAGATGGATGCAGATCCACTATTAGGGCCCGCAGTCTGATTCCAGAGTCAAACATGGTAGGCCCTAGTGGAACTGCAAGCATGTGTAGCCATATACCTTGTGTGCCTCGTTGTACTCGTACTACTACAACTTCATAACCTATAGTCACACATGTCCCTAATGATGATGAGTCTGAGGCCAAGTTTGAGTCCGAGTTAGAGACCGATGATGATGTCGAGGGCAAGGATGCTCATGTCATTTCTACTTCTAGTAGTAGTGATGATTGATTGTTGATGATGTTGATCAATGAGATAATGACTTGTAGTCTTGACTCTTGTTAGTATGTTATTTGCTGTTGTAGAGGCCATTTAGAGCCTCCTTGATTATGTATTTATGTTGCGATCTGTAAATATTTATTGCACTTGGTGCCATTTTGATATATTCATGAGCATACTTTGGATATGTTGTCTCTAATTGTCTCTAATGCTTTGGAAACATGATTTAAAATTTTAAAT
>ML806385.1:43547-69541 GCA_009831015.1 Picea engelmannii | reverse complement strand
TTTTTTTTTTTTTAATTTAAATATTTTATGTATTTAAAAAATAAATGGTTCATTGAAACTGGTTCGACCAGTTCATTACCGGTTTTGGTTCCGGTTGGACCCTTGACCAGTTCTGGTTTTTAAAACTATGGTTGTACCATGTAAGTAAAATATGTTCTTCCTAGCAAACCACCCACCATGATAAGGATAGAACATAAAGCCCAACCTAAGGTGCACAGCGACCAAGGGATTATTACATCAAAAGTCATCATCCAACCTTAGGAAGAAGGATAGATCACCGTTAAACTTAAGAAATAACACATCAATGAGGGTACTAACATCATCAAACACATTTCCCCCCTAGGTGATGTCTAGCGAGTGTTACATACTTATGTTATATCACCTAGGAAAATCCCACAAAAGCAACATGAATCATTCCACCATAGCAACATCATAAAAAAAGGGGACATAACAAAGTGATAACCCATCCAATCATCTAGTGTATTCCCCATCACATATCCAACATATGAGGACCATGTAGAACACACCCTCCTAGTGACACAAACATCATACATCAACACACCAAGTAATCCTTGTGATTTCAATATCCCTTCCCACATAATTTTATAAAGCAGAAAGAGGGAACACAAGCAGCTCATCCAAGCGGAATTAATGACATTCTCCATTTCTGCATGTCCAATGCATCCATCCCTATGTAGAGAAATATGAATGTTTCTGCAATGAAAGATAGTTTCAGATTAATGCTTCACAGTAATTGGTGATTTCTCTGTCAAATTGTGCCATGTATAATGGAACATAACAATTCCACAGAAGAAAAATGTAAGAATCCCACTCAGGTAAAAAATCAGTGCCATGAGTCCATTATTGTGATCCATTGAATGCCTTCCGAAGTTAATGATGCATGCAGTCAAAAACCTAGTCACAACTCCCTGGTGTTTGAATCAGAAGCTTTGATACCATAATGTAACGTCCCCCAGCCTGTCTGAGTGACATTACGGTGCAAAATGCTCTTAAAAATGAAACCAAGTATTGTACTTGTGAAAAAAATGTATAGAAAATCAGCTGCCAAGTATATCACTTTCACGCCATAAACTCACACTTCTGGACAGCTGTGAAAAGCATTACAGATGTTGCATCGTTCATAACTCCCTATCCAAAAACCAAACTGTTTCATCCTGTTGCAAAGCCTGTAAAGTACAAACTGTATCAGTGGATGAAAATATCTTCCAAATGCAAGATATCCCTGGTTTTAAGTCCTGGAACATATGATCTTGGAAATAACAACCAACAACCAGCTGAGATGATCCCAACTGAGATGAACACTCTCACCCCTCCAAATAAACTGATAGTGGCAAAATTATGAAAAAACTGTTGCATTTTAACTTGAAACCTAGCATTGAAGATGCCTTCAAAGTGGTGCTTGTTCTGAAAGATAGCTGTGTAATATGCATCCATCCTCACTCTGTTCGAGGGCATTTCTTTCTGGTGATATAGATATGCCTAGGTGCAAAAATAATTAGCAAAATTTGCAGCTTTGTCCACCACAATGTCTCCTTCATCTTTGGAAACAGGCAAACCTTTCTACCGCTGCTTTTCAAACCCTTTTGTAGTCTCACTCATTGTGCACAGAATCAATAAATGGATTAAACCATGATTGGAATTCATGAAGGGATGTCAAGCCTCTGCACCCAGACATGCATTGAAGCAGAAAAATATATTTTGGCACTTTTTGGTATCCTCTCCACAAATATCTCAAGGTTTTCACCAAAGCCTCTTAGTAATTCCAGGCTTAACTGGGAGGTGGGTGTTGCTTGAAGCGACAACAGGTCCTTGTTTCATTTGAAATTAGTTAAATTTCAAGGAACACGTTGCTTGAGGAATTCTTGTTCGGGGTCTTTTGTGTTTTATATCAGTTGAATAGCAAAGGATTGAAAGTATTGATCCCCAAGTTCCCTGGTTCATGTTTGTGTTTGAATTCAAGAACATTGAAATTCAAAAAACTGTTGGCCAGTGCAAAATCATGATAAAAATTGCTATAAAGTTTGACATAGAATGAAGTGTATTTCTTTAAAAATTCATATTTTCAAACAAAATACAATTACCAATATTGTTTAACTTAAAATTTGATGCAAAATATATGTCGAATCAAAGGAAGACTGAAAAAATGTGAATACATTATTATAATGTGCTTGAACTTCTGGAAATAAACTGTGTGAAAGTTTATGAAATGTCCACGTTTCGAGTGGACATTATATTTTTCAAAAGCACACATTTTAAAATTAGTTAAATTCCAAGGAACATGTTTCTGGAGGAATTATTGTTAGGGGTCTTTTGTGTTTTATATCAATTGAATGGTAAAGCCTTGAAAGTATTGATGTCCAAGCCACCTGGTTCATGTTTGTGTTCGAATTTAGAACATTGAAATTCAAAAATATGTTGGCCAGTGCAAAGCAATGATAAAAAGTGCTGTTAAATAGAGAATTAAGAGAGTTTCTTTAAAAATTCATATTTTCAAACCGAAAACAAATATATAAATGCTTTTCAACTTCACATTTGACATAATGTATATGTCAAATCAACCGAAGACTGAAAAATGTGAATACATTATCATCTTTTTTAAAAGGGCACTCATATTTTAAAAATAGTTAAAATTTGAAGGAACATGTTTCATGAGGAATTCTTGTTAGGGTCTTTTGTGTTTTATATCAATTGAATGGTAAAGGCTTGAAAGTATTGATCGCCAAATCACCTGGTTCATGTTTGTGTTTGAATTCAAGAACATTGAAATTCTAAAAATTGTTGGTCAGAGAAAAAATGATAAAAGTTGCTGTTAAGTTTGGCATAGAGAATTAAGCGAATTTCTTAAAAAAATATTATTTTCAAACAAAAACAATTACAGATGCTTTTTAACTTCAAATTTGACCCAAAATAATAAAATATATATCAAATCAAACAAAGGCTAAAAAGTGCCAGTATGTTATTATATATTTTTCAAAAGCTTACCCCCGCCACGTGCACACACGTGTGTATTTGTTTTTATATTGTTTAATTTTACCAAAAACAGATCTCTAACACTTTTTAAATGAATTTTATAATTTTTTTTGCCTGGCTGATTAAATTTGCTACTGCAAAATATTTGGCAAATTCATTTTTCAAAAAACAATCGGTGAGCGTGGTCACTAAGACTGACCCTTTACTGCAAATTGCATCTTTCTTGACCCAAAAATGCCTGTTTGAGCCATGCTCGTGTTGTCTTTCCATCTTCTTGGCTTTTCTGCATGGGATATTAATATTTTCTTATTTTGAATAGGGTTTCTAAGTACTTCTGTTAATGCTCGCTAAAATGTTGAGTGAAAAAACATTGTTTTTTTTCTTGGATACCAAGAACTTTAGGCACTCTAAATTGGGTGGTTCTAAAGAAAGCTGTAATTAGATGGTTTAGTGAGAGGCTATTGATATTCTATTTTATTATCCATCCCTTAACAGGAGAACTGGCGTAGACCAAAGGGTATTGATTCACGTGTGAGGAGAAAGTTCAAGGGCTGTGCTCTTATGCCCAATATTGGTTATGGATCTAACAAGAAGACCAGGCACTACCTGCCAAATGGCTTTAAGAAGTTTGTTGTGTTTAATGTTAAAGATCTGGACCTTCTTATGATGCACAACAGGTATAACAGTAAACCGTGACCATTTTTTTTTAAGATTCTTCATAGTTCTCAGTTCAACTCCACCAACTTGTTTCGAGAAATTATCTTAGTCTTAATTTTGTTTATGGTAGGACATTCTGTGCTGAAATTGCACACAGCGTTTCATCATTGAAGAGGAAAGCTATAGTGGAGCGAGCTGCACAACTTGATATCGTGGTGACCAACAAGTTAGCAAAATTGCGTAGCCAAGAGGATGAGTAGAATTCTCAGTTTTGTCAGGTTGATGCAATTTACAAATGAGATGTGTTGTTGGCTCTGTTAAACAGTGCTTATCCCCATAGAAAGCTGGGAACGTTTGACTTTTTATTGCATATACTAGTTATTTTAATTGTTATAAGTTAGATTATGAGCATGCCATAGTTTAGGTTGTTTTTGCTCCGAGTTACTCCGTTTTAGATTATCAGCATGCCGCAGTTCAGGTGGCTTTGGCTTGCAGCTACTTCGTTTGGGATAATTACAATTTGAAATCAATGCATACACTATAGGGAAAAGGTTTACATTACAATTATAAAATTGGGCAAAATAGTTTTAAGTTTAAAGCAATGTTTTATAATTGCACTCTCTGTAGGGCAAAAGTTTTACATGCTTGATAATTGGAAAATTGGGGCAAAATGATGTTTTTCAATTTGATCATGTGTAATTCTTGAATTTCTATGATAAGATGGTGACGTAATTAACCCGAGTCAGTGTTGTTTATATTTCACATGAATTTGAGGCCCAACAATTCTGGTGAAGTCAAATTATTTAGCCAATAAATAGTCACGAGATAGCAATTAGAAACTACCTAGCTGTTTGAAGAGTTCCAGAAATAATTGAAAGTAAGAGACACCATAAGAGAATCTGAAAATAAGTTCTGAATAAGTGGAGTGTGGCCATAACGCCCCTTTTTGCAACTGTTTCATGGCCAATGCCTTTGAACTTGATTCCAATTTTCCGTCGCCTGAATTCGGCCAGGCAATCTTTACCAAAATTGTAATTGTAAATTTAGATTTGATAACATTTCTCATTTTCATTGCAAAAATGGATTCAGCACCCTTAATACCCCTACTATAACCAGACCAGATTGTGTAATGTTAAAATTAGATATTTACAATTCCATAAAATGTCGATGATTCTTGTTGGATTTCGAGTAAAAAATGTCAATGATTCTTGTTGGATTTCGAGTAAAAAATGTCAATGATTCTTGTTGGATTTCGAGTAAAAAATGTCTATTTCGAATAAAAAATGTCTATTTCCCTTGCTGTTATTTTTAACGGCCAAAAAAATGTTTAATTTCTAGCATGTTTAAGCCATGCCTTTCTAAATGGCAGTTACATAGATTAAAGAAATAATAAAATGTGACAAGGCCTTTTTTTCATTCATTTGATAGTTGAATATTTTTTTACAAAGAAGAAATCATAACTATAGTTCCAAAAGAAAAGTTACAATATGTATGCGCTTTAAGAGCACTTATACTAAAAATAAAGTATAATTTAACAGTCCATCATAAGCAACCTATCATTTTTTTTCCAAGGAACATAAACATCTCCTTTATTATCTGATATAGATATAGTTCATATAGTTCATCATTGGCATAAAGCCTAATAACAAAATAAAGTTAAAATAAAGTTCTTGATCTTATAATATCAACAAGCAGCAGGGATGTCCATTATAAGCAACTTTTCATTTTTTTTTCTGAGTAACATAAACATCTTTCATTTATGTCCTTTACTATCTGATATAGTTCATCATTGACATAAAGCCTATTAACAAAATAAAGTTCTTGACGATTCACATTAGCAGAAAAAATCATTTATCTTAAAGTTCTTGACCTTATAACATCAAGGGATTCCACATTAGCAGAAAAAACCATTTATCCTCAAGATAATAGTTAATATGAATAAATTAAGTATTCATTAAAAAGGATTTTTTATATAATAATAATTATTCATTTTTAAGGTCACGACAAAGTCAGATATCAAATATCAAATTGGTATCAAATTGGTGTATGAGACTCTCTTGTTTGTTAGACAAGGGACCCCCTCTGTCTAGCGATTTGACTGGTAAAGTCTACAAAGGTATACATACTCTACTCCCTCTGGATTTTAACTTCCCTCTGGATTTTAACTTTTGACATCATAAGAAGAAATACATGTTCTTAACTATAGACCCACTTAGATCCATTTCTTATGCATTAGGAGAAATGGTGCCAACGTCCTCCCTTTCTCCTCCAGTAGCAGAGCTCCAATCTAGTCATTAACAATTTTTTGCTTGGATAGAGCATCTACCAGTTTGTCGTGCTATCTAAAAATACGTTGAAAGCTGATATCTCTAAACTTTTCAGCAGCTGTTTGGATGGGTGATACATTAAAAGGTCTAAAGCAATATTTTGTAGTGTGCCAGCCCCCTTGATCCACTCAATCACCAATTTAGAGCTCCATTACTCTTGTAAACTGTTTAAATTCATTACTCTTGTAAACTGTTTAAATTTTTTAATAGTGACAATTTAGAACTCCATTACTCTTGTAAATTGTTTAAATTATTTTACAGTGCATTGTCAACAAAATCATCAGGACCTGAAGCTCTGCCCACTTGTTAGTGCCGCTTCCAAGTCCCACCGTGTGAGTGTAGTTGATAACACATGCAAAACATTTTCTTTATTATGTTGGATTCAAAGGATATTTTTAGCATTTCCAAGTGTTGTGTTGTTTGAAATAAATGTTCAAAGGATATTTTTAGCATTCAAAGGATATTTTTAGCATTTCCAAGTGTTGTGTTGTTTGAAATAAATGTTCAAAGGATATTTTTAGCATTTCCAAGTGTTGTGTTGTTTGATGGCATAAATGTGAGGTGATGCACTTATTAAAAGGGAAGTTCCCATGAATATATTATAACGCTTTGATTTTATTTTTTTTAACTCACCTGCATGAGTTAATTAAACAGTTATAAGTTATTGGGTAATATTTTATATAGCATAATAATTTGTTTTTGATGCATGTGTAATACATGACTTTCACTTTAATTGTGTGTTGTCAATAATTTCAATTGGATAATAGTGTGGCTTTCACTTCAATTGAGTGTTGTTAATAATTTCACTTGGATAACAGTTGTGAAACATGAATGGTATCAATGGCTTTACTCTAAATTTTTTGTTGATTTGATGGTTTTGAGTAGCAAGACTTTGTGTTGCTGTGATAATATTCTCTTTCACTTTGATATTGACATTGGTGATGGTTTTGATGTCATGCCTTGTGTGCCATTTTTGCCTTGTGTGCCATTTTTGCCTTGTGTTAATTGATTTCATGCTGCAATCTATTTTATTACAATGACATATCTCTATATTAGGTGCTTTAATTTTTGTCATTGGAATTTCAATGATTTAAAAACTATCAATCTTATATAGGCATTGCACAGAGCCAAAAGAGAATGCTTTCATACATGTTTTGTTAATACATAGATGTTGAATAGATAGATATCTAGATGTTGAAATCTATCATCAGTGTTGTAGCACACTTCACATTAAAAACAATGTTAACAATTTGGAAATTTATTGCACTTTGACTAAATTAAGTGCACCTTGATTGTTGCACACTTAGCATATTAAAAACAATGTTTACAATTTGGAAATTTATTGCAATTTGACTAAATTAAGTGCACCTTGATTGTAGCATCACTCTTTTACATGTATTTTTAATAAATAGTTGCTAACAAATTGAAAATTTATTGCACTCTGGCTAAAATAAGTGCACATTGATTGTTGCATCATACTTTGTAAGTGCCTTTATACATGCTTAAAGGCACTTAAATCATTGGGTGCCGTCATTTTTGTCATTGGAATTTTAGTGATTTAAAAACTATTAATCTCATATAAGCATTACATACAAATAAAAGAGAACTTCAGTGCTTTCATACATGTTATGTTAATACATAGATGTTGAATAGATAGATGTCTAGATGTTGAAATCTATCTTCAGTGTTGTACTACTCTTCACATTAAAAACAATGTTAACAATTTGGAAATTTATTGCACTTTGGCTAAATTAAGTGTACCTTGACACACTTCACATATTAAAAACAATGTTAACAATTTGGAAATTTGGAAATTTATTGCAATTTGGCTAAATTAAGTGCACCTTGATTGTTTCACACTTCACATATTAAAAACAATGTTAACAATTTGGAAAGTTATTGCAATTTGACTAAATTAAGTGCACCTTGATTGTAGCATCACTCTTTTACATGTATCTTTGATAAATAATTGCTAACCATTTGGAAATTTATTGCACTTTGGCTAAAACAAGTGCACATTGATTGTTGCATCATACTCTCTAAGTGCTTTTATACATGCTTTTTCTTAAAATCGTTTCTACAATTTGGAAATTTATTTACTTTGGCTAAAATGAGTGCACGTTGAATGTTGCATCACACTCTAGTGTCTTAAGACATGTTATTTTTAATAAATAGTCATTGAAATCTGTTATCATTGTTTAGTAAACTCTACATATCGCATTGCATCACACTCATCAAGTGTTTTTAGACATGCTATTTGTAATAAATAGTTGAAATATATTATCATTGTTGTAGCAAACTCTTGTTGATCCATCTTTGTTGATCAATGATCATATATACATGCCCATCCTTAGTCTTTTTCTTTTGTTTTTATTTGCCTTTTGAATTCCCCGAGTCTCTTTTTTCTTTCAAATGCGGGTTGTGGGTTACACTACTATTGAATTCTCAGGTTCGCACACCCTCAAACTTGTGTACTTATACTTGGTCTTTTTTCCCTCTTTCAATTTTTCCAACACTTAGTCATTTTTTGAGTGATGCAAGAGTACATGCCTTAGACCCACATGTCCCTAGGTCCACAGATCCACAATCGCGCTACCCCCCATTTGCACCTCTATTTATGTATACTCTAAAATGCTCTGTTTACCTTTTCATACTTAGCGGTTTTCTTGAAATGCAGATGCGAGATAACTGCCTATTCCACTTACCCCTTTTTGTGCGCCACATGCCTGTAGTCCAACGTTCTACAAAATATTTCTCTTACTTTTGTGACCCTCAAAATGACTCTCTCCCATACTTAGCCAAGTCTCTTTCACATTTTTCCATTCCCAATGTCTCGTGTCTCGCACTTGCAATCTCACATTCTACATAATACCCTTTCCATTCCTTGTTTCACACCTCCATACTTAAACCATTTTTTAACTGCCACGACATCACATCACCACTTTCTATTGCATTTATTCCCCCTGCCACTTGTGTGAACATAATGTCGTTAATAAAGTGGCGAAGATTTTGTAAACCTTGTAATAAATTAATAAATTCAAAAATCTTGTAGGGTAGGTTGACAACTTTGAAATAAGAACTACGACGTTTAACTATTAGAACAATACATGGTAAATTAAATAATAACTAATATGCCAAGCTGTAAAATTTGACAGTAACACCATCTATTGCCAAGATTAGAAAACAGTGTAAATAATGTAAGTAAAAGAAATGAGTTGTATTGTATTGTGGGGATACATTAAATACACTCGGACATGAAGATCAAGAGTTCAAGTGGTCGTGAGCTTACATCAACTACAAGGCCCTCTCTCCTGCTGAGAAAAAGGCGAACCAAGTCTAGACCTCATGCATAGCCCTTGCTGGTTGTGTTTTAGAGGTAACAAGTTTCAGAGAGCTCATTCAATGGCGTGCAAATAAATTCAATTTAGAGGAGAATAATCCAACTCCAAGGACAACAACCTATCTCTTTATCTCCTTCAATATTTACCAGAATGCTACGGCTCCCGACACCCACCATGCAATTCAGGGGTGAAGAAGTTCATGAATTCCTCAAACAATGCAAAGGGGGAGAAGAGCTCCTTCATAAATATCTAGTTGACCCCAAGTAATAACACTAGTGCTTCCAAGATTGAGGTAAGTTCATTGAAATACCCATACAAAGAATTTGTTGATTATTTGCTCATGTTATTGGTATGGAATCCACAACCTCTGTGCCAAGGAGTATCATCTATGTTCTTCATTTCGCTTCGCATGAAAATGCCATCATAGATTGGGGTTGCATTATTTCTAGTGAAATCTCATTTCAATTGAGTAATTTGAAAAAGACCTGGAAGTTTTATATGACATCCTACCTGATTTTTACCATAGCTTATTCCCATGTTTTTGAGGAGTTGTCGAGGGCAAGGAGTGTCGACAGTAAGGTTGAACCAATGTTCCCCTGGTATCCAACCTTGTGGAGGCACAAAGTTCAATATTATTTTTACCCAGTTCATAACAATTTTATCTCAGAGTTCAAAAAGCTAGTCTTTGGTCCTAACACGCTGAGATTGCCACTCAAAGCTGCCACCTTTCTCTCAGAAAAAGGGGTTTTTTGAAACTACTAAAGATTTTAGTATTATAAGGTTATTGGTTGTGCAGAGAAACATTTCCTCCTCCCTTTCTATGTGTCAGATATGTATTTTGTTATAGAAGTTTACAGGTAATATAAGTCTTGGGCTCTTTTCTTTAATGAGAAAAGAAAGAAGCAATTCCTCCCGCTACCTTGGAAAATCAGAGAAATTATTGTAAAACACATCTCCCATTTGGATGAACTTGCAAGTCAACTCGATCAACTCGACCTAAATGAAATTGAACTTGTTGAGGGTTTTGACCCAAATAATTTTTTTACTGCACATATGTCCTCAATTAGTTATTCTTCTTATTTTACCAAAATTGAATAGTTTAAAGAAGGAGCTTGGGATAATTGGAATCTCTTTGACACTTTAACGAATGAGACTCTTAATGATATGGAGGAATTATCCAATACGAATAAAGGATATCAACAACAAGGGAGAGAAGCAACGAATAAAAATATCAATTCACCAACTATGTCTCAAAAGAGTACCCAAGTAAGAACAAAACCTAGGGGCAATGGTTTAGAGACGAGGAAAACATCGGTCATAAATTTAGATTATGGTAGTGATAAGGATCCCATAAAGAAAAATATCGTACTGTATACACCTCTGTCAAAAGAAAAAGGGAAACACAAAAAATAGGGTTAGACGTACTTGAAACTCAATAAAGTTCTTGGGCAATGGATGTAAATTAGCTTATCGAAGAACCTGACTGGCTCGAGCAAACACGGTTGGAAACCCAAGAATTTGCCAAAGCCCTAGGTACGAAAGATATTTGAAGAGGAATATGTAACATTGCACCACACGACCTACAATAGAAGTTCTAAAAATTGTTAATTGAGAAAGTAAACACAAAGAAAAAGAAAGTATACGAAAAATGGAATTTGACAATTGATTTCAATGGGGTTGACCATAAAAATTGTACAATTTCACGAAGCAACATGAGAAGCCTTGAAAAAATCTATCCGTAACATTGAAAATGAAAATTTAGAATTAAAAGAAAAAAAAATAATTAGAGACAACTTTAATTCCAAGACCATTGTTTGCAGAACCATTAAACAAAGTTGAACCAACACTCACCTTAGAAGATATCCCATAAAACAATAAGAAATGGAAAGGTTCATCCAGTTTGTTGTTAGTAATGAGAAAATATGTTGGAGACAAGATACAAAAAATAATAGATTTGATTCAAGAAATTTGGGAGCTTGTAGAAAACTCCACCAACTTTGCAACGAGGATTACAAATTTCAAATAATATCTTGTGGAGAATGATGAAAGTTTCTACAAAGACGTTGTGGGTACATTTTCAACCAAAGTTTCAACCTTAAGTGACATCCACAAAAGAGAGCAAAAGCTTCCTTAAAATATCTAGATGAAACAAATTAATACTTGCTGGTTCAAGAGAATAAGAAGTTTAAGAGAAATGAAAAATGAATTAGATGTTGTGAAGAACAAAAGATGTGACCCTTTTTTCAAGCTTATTGATCTCACAAAGAGACTTAATGGCTCAAGTTTATTAATGGATACAATACTTTCAACTAAAGAACAATTATTAGAACAACTTGATATATTAAAAGTTTCATGGGCAAGTGAGTTCACTGATTCAATTGAGTTCAAATGCATGTCTATCAAACACGAGATTTCATTTAAACACGAGATTTCAAATGTATGTTTATCAAAAAAAAATTGTGCCTATTGAAATGATCATTTAAAGTTCTCTGTCATATACGATCCATATTTTCTTGATTCCCTTCTTTCAATATTGTGTTCTATCTTGATGAATGTTATGATGGAAATGTCATCATACTTTATTTCAAATTCTTTTAGTTTATGATTCTTAATATATTGTAAATATTTTAGTTATAAGATACTTGATCCTGTATCAAGGACTCTTTACATGTTAATACTTATTTCAAATAAACTCGGTCCTTTTCATGCATTGTTTATATTTTTTCATATTATTTAAAAATAAAGAAGTGTCACCTCTTAAAAAATGTAGGGGGATTTTTTTCTTCATGAGGTTGACTCAAAAACCATAACACAATCTTTAAGATCAACAACTCTACATATCTAGAGATGGTCAACAATTTTGGATTTTTTTGCACTTTGAAAATGTGTGTATATGATTGATGTGCAATAATGATGTGATAAAATATTCATAGAAATGTTTAATTAACATGAGAATAATTTTCATGAAAATATAGAGTTTACAATTTTAAAAAGTATTACTATTCACTGCACAAATTGCAATGAATTATATTTTTTTCATATTTGCATTATAATAACTTTTTTTTTATGGAAGTCCATGCCATGATAATTAGACTTCAACTATATTCATAACCTTTTTATTAAATTAAAATTTGATAATGTTTATAGAAAGAAATTCCATAAAATAATTATCATTATATTGATAATGTAGGGAGAAATTTCATACTATTAAAAATATTAGTAGAAATTCCATAAAATCAACTATATTGATAATGTAGGGAGAAATTCCATATTATTAAAAATATTATGTTATGTTAAATATCATGTATAATGTAGGGAGAAATTCCATACTATTAAAAATATTATGTTATGTTAAATATAATGTAGGAATTGTTTTTTATAGGATGAAATTTCTTAATCTAAATTGTATTATTTATACTTGCATTATATAAATTTTTTTGTGTAAAACCATGTTGAACATCGTAAAACATTAATAACATTATATAATTTCCAAATAAACACATTTTCATGTAAATTCACATATTTTTTTTGTAAGCTAACTATTTTATATTAATATAATATGGTAAAAATTATAGGTGTTTTGTTGTTGGCCTGTCGATTGGGAAACCATCCTAGTAGTAGAACAATTGCTTCTTCAGACCGATTGCATGAAATATATAAAAGAATAATCTATTGTAATTTATATAGATCCTTTCAAAAAACTTATCCTCTTTTCTTATTATAGTGTTGTCTACTATCTAGGGACCATCATCCTAGTTGGTATAACTATACAAACTATCAACAAGTAGTAAGTAAAACATGACAAATTACATAGAGGGGGAGGGACCAACATCACAAGGAACTTGGGGGGTAGCCTTATCGAGATCAATGAAGTTGATTCTGGTCTTGGCTGCCATGATTGTCATTTTCTTGTTGAACATCTGATTTTGCAGTTGTATATATTCCAACTACATGGCAAGGTTGTTGTGGGAAACTACTCGATCTGTTATGGATTTGTTGAGAAGAGTTTTAATGTGTCAACACAAGCCTATGGTGCAAAAATATTTTGTTACCCCTACATGAGTGGAACTTGTGTTCAAGATCCAGGGCATTATCTCAACATCGACTTTAGCATCTGGAGTCTTGCTCCTTTCTTGGTGAACCTCGGCTTCAAGGTTATCCATAGCCACCTGGGCCTCTGGAGTGATGTGGGAAAAGTAGATCTCAATGGTCGTGATCACATCATGATGAGGTTGAGAGATCGGAATTCGAGCGTGGTGGCATCTTCCTCTACCTGTCCCATGAATCATGCCCGTCATTCCACGCCCGTAACCTTTCCCTACACATATCTTCCAGCGATGGCGATGAATGACACTGGTTGTGAAGCCCTGAGCGATATGTTTACTATGCAGAATATTGAAGCTGCAGAGGGGAGGAAACACCAAATTCTAATGTCGCCTTTGACCCTTTACTATCTTTATCTTTCCCTCTTCGTGCATACTCGTTCCAACGTCGTTATGGCACCATGAATTGGTGGGTGTCCGACCCTCATCCTCATAATCAAAACTGATGGGGTGGTGACTGTGGTCGGTCATCAACTTCATCGCCATTCTAGTACGACCCAACTGAATGGTCCAATGAAATAACCAATCCCCATCCCCCATGGTTGTATCTGCGAGCGGATATCCATATTTACTATGGGTTAAATCAAACATATATGCCAGCTTGATTCCGAAAAACTACCTTAAATACATATTAATGTTCTTCATGCTGGATGGGGTGGGTGGAAGCGTGTGTTTCTTGGGTTAGCATCAAGTTGCCTTGTGGAACCTATGGGCCCATGAGGTCATGTCTCTCCCATCTCTATTACCCGAATTGGGAATGTAAATTCACACATTAGTAACATGCATGTTAACACATTAATAATAGTGCATGTATTATTTACTTTTGATGGAAATCTTCATGCATGAATCAAATTCAACATGGTAAGGCATTAATAACAGTACTTGCAATATTTACTCTTCACAGAAATCTCTACACCACCAAGACCCTTTATAAGGTTTATTTTTTTTTTATTTTTTTTATCATCGTGGTATTTATTTCCTCATCCAAAATCTTTTTAAGGTATGTTAATCTTGGTTGATATGATTTGTTTTGATGTAGTTAGGTGTATGTTAATATTGATTGATTAACTTAAGATATATTTTCTTTATTCTTTATCATTGTGGTATGTGGAATCTATTTCTTTATTTAGAATCTCTCCAAGGTATGCTAATCTTGATTGATACGATTTGTCTGATGTAGTGATTTTATTTATATATAATTTATTATATATTTATGTATCGATACGATTTGTCTGATGTAGTGATTTTTATTTATATATAATTTATTATATATTTATGTATCGATACGTTTTGTCTAATGTAGTGATTTTTATTTATATATAATTTATTATATATTTATGTATCAATCAAGATTATCATACCTTGGAGAGATTCTAAATAAGGAAATAGATTCCACATACAACAATGATAAAGAATAAAAAAAATAAATCTTAAGGGGTTATGATTTTCTTGCTTGGTGGTGCAAGGATTTATATTTCTAGTTTTATTAATGTTTTACCATGACGAATGTTATTAATGTTATCAATGTGATAACACGATGCTTGTTATTAATGCATGCATACATATGAGATCATGCTTATTTATATATTATGGAGTCTTGTTATCAATGCCTTATCATGCTTAGCCTGAATTTACACACAGATTAATATAATGCAAGTATGGATAATATACTTTAGATTATGGAATTTCATTTGACATAATAATTCCTACTTGATATTAATATAATATTGTTGATGTTATAGAAATTTTTTTCTTCGTGTTATCAATAATGTTGGTATTATGGAATTTGTTCTTGTATTATCAATATAGTTAATATTATAGTTTTTCTTTTTGCAAAGATTTTAGTTTAACACAACTATGAATAATATAGTTGAAAATGGCATGGATTTACATAAGAAATGTTAATATAATGCAAATATGAATAGGGAGACTCAAAGGAGAAAAAACCATAACAATGGCGGCTTACTAGAGTTGGTTTCTCTAATCTCTATGGATTAATTGGATCTATGCCTCCTTGCATGGGGCCAACTCCATGAAAAATGAAAGGCTACGATCCACTAGTTGATTATTCTGACGACCTATTGTTAGAATCAGAGATATTCTCTTATCCTAAAGTCAATCCCTCTGCCGCCTTATATGCTCGAGACGATGCCTCTCATGAGGTGGATAGGCTCTTGAAGCTACCTTTGTCAGATCACTGTCATTCGAGTCCATTACTAGCTGGACAACACATTTCGTTGGGTACTACAGAGGCCCACTCGATCCCCAAGGAATTTAATACTCACAACTACTATAAAGGATTCATGTAATAGTTCTAAGGCTATTACCTCTCCCTTACCTAGGCATTCATTGCTTGCCAGATCACTTTTGATTTCAAAGGATGTGAAACTTTCTGTCGAAAAGAAAAGGTTATAGGCATAATCCTCTGCAAACGACCGTCCAATGGACTTGAAGATTGAAACTAATGAAGAGATGTTCCCACATGCAAGGAAAAAAAAGCAAGCAAACCATTAAATATCGAGGGGGACAAGTTGCATTAGTTGTGGGCGAATATTTACAGGTCTCTAAAATTGCAAATTTACATGGTCGTGCCATTGTGGGAAAATTCGTGGGCAGGCGTATGGCATCTAACACTGTATTGGCCTGGATGGAACAAGAATGACAACCATCACTAGGTTATCTATCGATTTTCCACCTATTTGCTAGAGGTTGGATGGGAGTGGTCTTTCAAACAAAAGAAAATGCCAAATATATCCTCATCGGTCAATGGTATTAGGACTACCACCTTTTCTTCTCTAAACCATGACATCTTCTTTTCGATGCTCGAGAGGAGAGCCTCACTAGTCTTCCAATTTGGATCAAACTTCCGAATTTACCAATAGAATTTTAGTCGGATGAGGGGCTTAGGGCCATTGGTGAGGTCTTGGGCAACTTTATCACTATAGATAAGCATTATAAATCCTCAAACTACTGCTCGATAGCCTAAATTTGGTGGATATCGATCCTAGAAAGGGTCTTTTTGAATCGATGGATATTGTGCTTAGGGATAAAATTTATACACAACAACTAGATTATCTTCATATGCCATTTAGATGTGCTCGTTGCCATCGTGTGGGACATCTTCGTGCATATTGTGAGTTGTTTTTTCAAAATTTTGGTGAGACCCTTTCTTAGGGAACTGCTCAGTCACCATAGTACAAGACTCCATCAAACAAAAAATTTGGTTCATCCTCTCCTATTTCTTCTAAATTCTTGGACTCCAAAACCATCAAAGATAAATCTTTGGATCGTATGGAATCCTCTCCTTCCCAAAATGCAAATCCTTTGTCCTATGACACATTACAAAGGGTGGGGACAACCTTGGACCTGAACAAGTTAAGTGGAGACCTAGAGCTGTCGGAGGCCCGACACAACACTTTGGATTCTCTTTGGAATGCAACTCTTCCTCCTCTCCAAGGTGCTGATAAGTTTTCCTTTCCTAACTTTCCTATCGTTGATCCATGCTCTACCTTACCAGTTCTTGTTTCTACTGTAAGATTGGGGGTGAGGATTGAGACTCTCCCTAGCACAAAGGCTCCCTTCCATCTTCTCCCACACACTCATCTGATGAGTCCCCCCCCAATTTCCACATACTAACATCCCATTATCCCCCCACATTCTATGCCTCAAGATGAGACTTTCTTGATCAGAACCAAACTCTTTTTCATCAGGAAGAGATCCATATTTCCTGTGACCAAGGGGACTTGGTGTGAGGGTTTCAGGAGGACTAGGTCCTGACTCTACAAAATAATTGGTCCCTCCGAAAGTTGGATGCAAATATGCAATTAATCATGTGCAAGAAAGAGTGAATCATGAAGTCTGTCAAGGCAAGCAAAAATTAATCATTGGGTTCCTTAGAGCAGGGATGACCTCACATAAGGTTACCCAATGATCATTTTATTTGTAAACATCAAGGGATTAGGAGGGAAAGCCAAAAATTTGTCCCTTAGCAGTCTATGTGACAATTCAAAGCCTGATATTATTCTTCTCTAGGAAACAATGGGCATCTTCGATTCCTTTTTTTTTGATCTTAAGAGACTTTTTCCTGGTTGGTAGTTCATTGGGACAGACTCTCTGAGATTATCTGGTGGCTTAATTACTAGACTATCCCCTAATATTTCACTTCTTAATTCATACCCTATTGAGTTTGGCCTTTTCTCTAATATTTATAGTTTCAAGCTAAATCACCACTTCACAATTCTCAATCTCTATGGACCATATGCCGACAAGGAAACCTTCTGGACCAAAACTCTTGGCTATAATTTAGCTCAAGATGAAAGTCTTGTCCTCGGTGGTGATTTAAACTTTACTGTAAATAAAGATGATATCTGGGGCATACAAGGTCAGGAGGATAAACTCTCAAACTTCTTTTTTGAGAAATTTAAAGAGTGTAATTTAGTGAACGTGGAACCAATGAATTTGAAACCTAGTTGGTTTAATAATCACAAAGAGGTTGAAGGTATCCACAAATGGATCGATTGCTTTGTTTTCAAATAAGGCCTCCTACATTCCATCAATAATTACCATCCCCGGGTAGGCCCGATCCATTGTTATGATCATTGGCCCATTTACTTGGAACTTGGAAAGACAAACACCAAATCGGGCTCGCCCTTCAAGTACAACTCCAACTGGTTTAGTATTGATGATTTTAAGAATTTAGTCTACTCCATGTGACTCCCCCTCTCTATGACAAGGAATATGTTAGATAGAAACCAACTCTTTGAGAATCTTCAACATTTGAAAAAGGCAGCCTTGGCTTGGGCCAAAGCCTGCAGGCATGCACTAGGGAAGGACCTCATTTTTATTGAACAAAATCTGGAGGCTTTGTATGCTCACGCACTTGGAAATCTGTCAGTTTATGTAGAGATAAGGGATCAATGTAAATAGCTAGAAGACAAGGGTCATGCTCTTCTAATTGAAAAAGAGCAGATGTAGTGAATCAAGAGTTGTGCTCTTTGGTTAGAGGCTGGTGATCATAACACTAAGCACTTCAAAAAATTTGCAAACCACGGGAAGAATTGAAACACTATTTGGGAATTAGAGGATCAACATGGTAACAAGAAAAGGGGATTTATTGACCTTGCATACTTGGGGGTCTCACATTTCAAAGCACTCTTTACAGAATCTATTGAGGACATGTTGTGTCTATTAAGATTCTTCCCAAAAAGTCTTGACTAGGAAGACAACAAATATTTTTTCAAAGAAATAACACTGGAAGAGCTTTGTGAGGTCCTAGACACATTTAAAAAGACAAAAGTCCTGGCCTAGATTGTTGGACTATAGACTTCTTTCGAGAATTCTTTGAGCTAGTGGGAAAGGATCTATTTATTGTTTTGGAAGAGATCAGGAAGAGGGGTTAAATTAAACTAGCTTTTAACACTATGTTCCTGGCCTTGATTCCTAAATCTGATCTTCCCGCCTGCTTTGAAGACTTTTGTCCCATCGCTCTTTGTAATAGCCTTTATAAAATCCATTCTAAAATCATTGCCTTGTGTTTGAAGCGCCTCCTATCCAACTACATTTACCTTGAGAATTTTAGCTTCCTTAAAGGCCGCTTAACACACAAGGCAATTGGCGCAGCGTAGGAAGGGCTTCACTCCATTAAAACAAAAAAGAAATGTTTCGGTCTTTAAGATTGACCTTTCAAAATCATTTGATAGAGTTTCCTAGTTATTTCTCAAATTATTGTTACTATAGATTGGCCTAGACCTTCATTCTGTTAAGTGGAAAATGGTGAGTGTCACTACTGCTTTTTTTGCTCTTTTAATTAATGGAGTTGGCACCACCTTCTTCAATTCTAGTAGAGGGTTGAGACAAGGCTGCCCTTTATCACCCTATTTTTATTTATTTATTATTATTATTATTATTTATTTATTTTTTATCTTGGTGATGGAAGGTCTTAGCCGAGCCTTGATAGAATCTCGACAAACTCTTGCCTTCCATGGAATCTCTTTCATCACTCAAACAATTCTCATCCATTTGCTTTTTATTTATGACATATTAATTTTATGTCGTTCTGCTCTTGCAGACTGCCCCTTAAAGGATATTCTTAACAATTTTAGCGTAGAAAAAGGGATGATCATAAATGACAGAAAATCTGCCATATATCTTCCTTCTGTTTGTGAAGAGTTCAACAATAGTTTTCCTTTCGCACTCAAAGAGATTGATGAGGGAATCTTGTGTTTGGGTTATTCCATAAAGCCCAATAATTATGGAATTAAGGATTGTGTTTGGGTTATTCCATAAAGCCCAATAATTATGGAATTAAGGATTGGTCCTAGTTAGTGGCAAAGGTGGAGTGAAAAGTGAATCTATGGTGCAACTATTGCCCAATAATTATGGAATTAAGGATTGGTCCTAGTTAGTGGCAAAGGTGGAGTGAAAAGTGAATCTATGGTGCAACTATTGGATCTCCATGGGAGGTTGTCTTGTCCTCATCAAAACAGTCCTAGAGGCGATTCCTTTTTTTTGTCACCTAATGGCACAAATTCCAAAAGGTATTATTATCCGGATCCAAAAATTTTGCTTTAATTATATCTGGAAGAGTAGCTTAGAATACAAAGGACTTCACCTGGTAAGTTGAAAATTCCTTACTCTTCCCAAAGAAAGTGGCGGGTGGGGTATTAAGGATGGAGTAAAAATTGGGTAGGCTCTTGCGGCCAAATCCCTGTGGATTTTCCTTACACACGAGAGTCTTTGGAAAAACATACTCCTTACAAAATACATCTTCGCCTTTTCTATTGTGGATTGGATCCAAATCATAAACAAGCACAACCTGATTGCATCTTCATAGTGGAGGGAATTGACACAAGCATTTCCAATCCTTGGAAACTATCTATCCTGGAGAGTAGGTAATCGTTCCCAAGTCCGGATCGGCTCTGATGGGCTCATAGGATGTGATGGGAGAATTTTTCTTGAGGAGAATCTTATCCAGACTCTCATAACAAAAGGATTATGCACTTTGAATCAGTTGGCGGATTGGGAGGTGGCTACAATTTGTAATCAAGCTTGGCGCTCCTCATTTGACTTGGAACTCGATATACATTGGGAACAAGATTGGTAGAATTATATCTCTACTCTTCACCAATCACATATACATCTTATAGATAATATGGATGAACTTGCATGGGCATATCCACATTATGGAGGCTCATACTTGGCCAAGCTCGTACATTGCTCATTAAGGAAATGTGAAGAAGAAAACACTATATGGTGGCAGAAATTGATATGGAAAACTAAAAGGCCTCCAAAGACTACCCTCTTATTTTAGTTGGTTCTCAAGGGTCATGTTTTACCTCGGATCGACTACAAACAATTGGTCATTATGGACCATGTATTTGTCCTCTTTGGTTTTAGGCAGAAGAATTGATCTTACATCTATTCCTTCATTTCACCTTTTCCAAACTGGTTTGGTCTGATTTGGAGACTCACACAAGTATTACTTGTCTTTGGTCAAAATATAGCATCTCAAATTGCTTCAAAGAATTCTTCACAAATGCCAGTATCTTTAATTGGAAAGCTTTGCCTCTTTTAGTATCGCGGGGTCTGTGGTTGGTACACAATGAGCGACTCTTTGAAAATAAAGTTTGGTCGCCCTTCAAAGTTTCTCAATAGGTTTTTTCTCTCACTTAGTTCTTCAAATCCTCCCCCATTGTTAATCAACCAATACTGATTACTCCGCTAAGCATTGATATTTCCATGCCTTGGGATTCTTTAACGATGCCTATCAAGGTCCCAAAAATAAGTGTGGAATAGGCTTCTCAATGTACCTCTCGTCAACACACTATATTCATAGGAAATCAACTATTGGAACAAGCTCAAATAATATTACAGAGTTCTCAACTCTCTTGACACTACTAAAGCTGACAACCTTTAAAGGAATTCACGATTGTCATATCTATGGAGATTCCAAGTTGTGCATTGGGTGGATGAAAAATGCGATGCATATTCAACATATAAACTTGATACTTAGGCCAGAAACTCCATTACACCGCCAGATCCTTTGAAGATTTAATTTTTACTCATATTTATAGGGAACTAAATAACTAAATATAGAAGTTGATACACTTTCAAAATAAGTGATTTAGTTACCATCAAATGCTCTTGTTTGGGAGGAATTTCTCGAGGGCTCTTCCATAGCCCATGAGGACACTTTCTAAATAAGTGATTTAGTTACCATCAAATGCTCTTGTTTGGGAGGAATTTCTCGAGGGCTCTTCCATAGCCCATGAGGACACTTTCTATTAAAAATATCTTTTTGTTAGTTCTTTTGATGTATCTTTTTTGATATACTTCAGTTGATCTTTGAGAATAGTTACAAAATCTTCAATATGTGCTCTTTTTGTTGACTTGGTTGGTTGACCATTCTCTTGATTGTGCTTCAGCCCCTTTTGATTGTACGTCCTTTTTTTTGTCAGTTAGAATATTTGTATTAACTGCTATAGAAATTCACATACAAGCATAATGTCTACTGACGCCTGGGTTTCCATGAGAGGAAACCAACCCGGTGAAACCATCATTGACTCTTATGACTACCTTGAAGGGACAAAATATAATGCAACAATTGTTTAAAAGAGACACATTCCTTATTACCCAGATTGGCCATCAAAATGTCTATCCTACTTAACGATGAAACATTAAAACAAAAATAAAAAGGGTACCAATAGATGAAACCATCAAGAAGCATTGGGCGAAACTTGATCATTCGGTGAAGAAGACTAGCCACTCATCGACAGGGGAACTGGAACATGCAACATGATGGCATCCTAGGTGGATAATTTTGAAGTTGGACACTTGAGACCCTCGCTTGCATGCAGAGCAACCAACTAGGAGATGCACTGGTTCAACAGTTCCCTGCTGAACTTCAGATCTGCCATATCACGACGAACTTCAAATACTAGTTGCATGAGATGTTCTATAGAGCGTGTTGAAGAATGTTCATTCATAGTGACTTTCATCTCACCAAGGGATGTGCTCATTGGAAAATTAGATGGAGAATCATTGCGATCCGAAGAGGTGGCCCTAGGAGTAGAGACATGCCGATTTCCTTCACCCTTTTCTTCATAGTTTACGTCAAGCCATTCGATTTGACAGCCCCAGACCTTGACAACCTCCTACCAATTCAGAGCACTGTGTTCCTCTCCATTCAAGCCATTCGATTTGACAGCCCCAGACCTTGACAACCTCCTACCAATTCAGAGCACTGTGTTCCTCTCCATTGTGGGAAGGTGAAAGAGAACACCGCTAATATATGCTTACTGTCCATTCTCCCCCCCCCGAATTTCTACCCCTACGTGAACACCAACGCACCTAGAGTCGAGGCATAGATCTAGAAAAGGAGTATGTCGCTTCTCTGAAAATGTGAGTCAGACTACACACAACAAGCCCATGAACATAGATGAAAATACTAACCGAAATTTTCCCATCCCAATTAAAACTTCTAGAGCGAGACAGAGGAGGTTGAGTTATTATCGTCAGGACTAAAGGAAAGATATAGTAACTGTTCGCCGTAGCCATTGTACCTGCAACCTTTCTCATTCAGATCCTCTCATGCTCCAGATGGTAGGGGTTGTTCATAGTTAGGCTGGCGAGGGGACATAGATCATTTATCAGGGTTTTGCACATGGAGAATTGAGCTCCCAAGTGGCGTCTTTACTCACCTCCATTTGTCTTGGATGCATGTCATGCTGACACCATCTGGGGGATTGTACATCCTATTATCTTAATAGAAAGTACATTATTTTTTTTCGGGGAAAAAATAATGTAAATAGGAATAATGTACTTGAAATTACATAATTTCTTGTAGTGAATAGTAATACTAGCAATATTGAACAAAAATTAATATGTAAGACCCTCACCAAATATATAAAATCATAATAATATAACAAGGGCAGCGTGGCTGCGTGTACTGCCTCCCCACGCTGCCCGCTCTACCAGCGATTTGAATTTCAGAACCCCCGAGTCCCCCAGCGAATCATGACGGACGGATGCCCTTTCTTGTCCACGGATGCAACCGAGTCGATGCCCTAACACTCCCTCCATTTGTCTGTGCCTATTGATTGGTTCTTCCTCCCCCGGKACATAATCTCGTGTCGAGGACCTTGGAATTGGTAGGGACGCGGGGCAGTGGATTAGCAATCTCATTAGTGGAATATTTAATGCCAAGTCCAATCTGTGCAGTGAGGGWACTGCCAGTCTRACAAAGTATTAAATATAAATAATATAAAATAGAAATTTAATTTACCCAGTTTGTAGTTTGTAATGTTATTGAGTTGATTTTTATCTCGAAATAMGTGAAGGCTGCAATAACACTATAAAGTTATCAGCCAATGAAAGGAAAGAAAATTCAATTTTTTTACATATTAAAAAATAAAAATTTTAGTTTCTTATGTTATACATTAAGATTTTTACAAAAATTTTAAAGTCAGACCAAATTAATAGAAAAGTCAACCCCAACTCATCACTATGTATACTGCCTGGGAGGCAGTACAATAATAAGAATCAAAATTATAATAACAAAAATATTAGAAGTTGATATTATATAATACAAAAATTGAAGACATCGGGTACAATCAAGCTTTTTCCACTATCATTCTTAAGGTTGGAGACCAAGTAACTATTTTGTTAGTGGCCTTTTCATAATATACATTTATATTTTGTTAGTGTGTCTAACAACCCCGATTTCCTAAAACATTGAAAATAGGTTTAGAGAAACATTAATAACACTTGATATGATCAATTCTTTTCCCTTTGGATGTTTCTCCATTTTTCACAACTATTATAATCACTAATGAGAAAGGGAGGGATTATCATGAATATAATTGATGGTAGGGACAAACTTCTACTAGAATTGATTTTCCAGTGCTTGAATCTCTCCCTCAATGCCATTGATCCTCCACAATCCTTTTGTGTGCCAAATGATCCACTAATGAATGGTATGGTGTTATTTGTGTTTGTTATCTTGACTTGTAATTTCATTGTAACTAGGAAAACATCGACATGGCATATTGTTCTTGATAGTGTTATCTTCACTTCCTCCACACTATTACCATTGAACTCGCATAAGTCTTCCTCAACAACTTGAATGACATTATAACTTCATTGATTGACAATAGGTTACAACTTTGTCAAAGTAGGATTTACGAAGATTAAAAAACTTTGAATGAGAATTGTTTGAATGTTCTACCTTGTTTGTAATGTTTCACTTGGGGGTGGAAATAATGAACCCATACACTCTTTCCCTACCCCCATCTACTTCTCTTAGATCTTCATGATTATGTTCAAATGCTCATAGGTAAATCTTGGACTAAATAATCTTTGGGGAGTCTTCTATCACTTTGGAGGCATGGGGAAAGGGGGGTGTTGATACATAACATGTCTCATTTTTCCTCGTAGGGGTAGAGATGCCCCTTGGATTCTTAGAGAGGGGAATGTACATTTCCTTGGGAACAAAGCCACCCAATCTCATTCCATTTCCTTTCACTAACATGACATGGTAGGGTTAGGTGGGTAATATTTGTCCCTTGCAGTAGGGTTTGACACACATTTACGAGGTTGGATCATGAGGAAACTTTCATTGGGTTTTCTCATTTTTCTTCCCTTCATGCCATTGGAGGAGACCATTATCTATTGCATCATTTTCCATGGACTCTAGCAAGTTCGTTGAACTTCCACCTCACGTGATAACCTTATGTTGTTGCACATTGCCTAAGAAGAGTAATGCTCCTTTCAACAACATTTTCATATGGGGGTTTGACATTGCAACTAGGATCTTTAGCAAGATAATCAAAATCAAATAATTCTCCACACAAATTATCTAGTTCAATATGAAGATTTGTAGGTAAATAAGGCCTTGAAAGATTGCTAATGCTTCCACAATATTGTTTTGAAGACACCCCCGATGCCTGGGAAAACTAGAATGCATCTGCACAATGGGTATTCCCTATTGCACCTCTGGCTCTATCTTGATCGGGGTTTCCTTTGGAGAATTCATCATAAGAATGGGCTTCCTTTGGGTCTAGATCCATATTTAGATGTCATCTTTGTTTAAATAATGTAACTGCGAAGAGCATTCTTATTATTATTTTGTTATTGGATTAAATCCCCATTGCGGATTAATCATGTCACTATTATTATTTTTGTTATTGGATTAATCCCCATTGTGGATTAATCATGTCGGTAATTGTATAGGGACCAAATCCCCTTTTGTGGATTGGTCATTGGACAATTACAAAGGACAGAATAAGAAGTCGGCCCCAGCAGTTATAATGGAAGACCCGGAATTAATTAAAAGTGGGTTTACCCACCCAGATTAAGAAGTCGGCCCTGCCAGTGAAGAGACACTTCACACATGCCATAACTTGTATAGATAAAGGAGGCTAGCGCCTCATTTGAACACAACTCACTTGCTCATTCTCTTATGAGGCAAGTTGCAATTACCAGTTGGAGAGAGGGAGAAGAGTGGCGCATCTCTTGGAGAGGACTATCTGTATTGGTTTGAGTTATCTCTTGAACATTGTTTAAGCTATTTATGATAA
>ML806385.1:0-24370 GCA_009831015.1 Picea engelmannii | reverse complement strand
TGCATATTATGTTTGCATTAGTTCCTTGATGAAGGATTTGAGATTGCACACAATTGTCATGTAAAGGTAAATTTGTGTTAAAAACTTGTCTTGGGCCAACATTTTTTATAATGTTGGAGGGATGTGCTAGAGGATCCCTAACATTGGCTTATTTAAAGTTTATGAAAGGAGATAAGTTTCCTTGTGTATGATCTTGAGATATAATTTGAGATAACCCTTAAAGTTATGGTGTTCGTATGGTTGGATTGTGACCTTGCCTTGAGGTCATTCCTTGAATGCTTATTGGATTTACCATTGGATGTGTTAGGACCTTGACACAAAGTGTTTGAATTTTGATTGTTATGTGGAGGATGTTGTTCTTGAAGATGATCCCTTGAAGAGGAACTATGTTGGGAATCCACTAAAGGTTTAAAATTCCCTGCTTTAGGCATGAATTGAAGCGTCCAACAACTAAAGGTTTAAAATTCCCTACTTTAGGCATGAATTGAAGCGTCCAACAACTAAAGGGGTATTTCTTAATATATTAATATTTTCTTTATGATCTTGTTATCACCGGAACACTTTTAAATATTTTTTTATAAGTTCATAGAGAGCTAAAATTAATAAGAGCAAGAACATAAAACACAACATATCATAACTACAAAGGCACCTTTATCTAGATAATAAGATAATAAAATTGGATGTTTAATGGTAGGCGTGGAAGATATAAAGATAATCATATAATTTAGCTATCAAAGGGCAAGGCCATCTTTGATAGTTAAAGATAGAATAATAAAATGTGTTAGGCATTAACAAAATGAATCCAACAATTTAGATTATCTTGAACATTAAATGATCATTCATAACTTACTCAAAATATTGCAAAACCTTTATTTATATTAACAAGGGTGATATAAGCATAATTTTTTTTATAACATACTTCAATGTTCTTTACAACTAGCATGGGTGATGCCACAAAATTGCTTCTTTGAGCATAGAGAATATATAGTGAAATGCCTTATTCAATAATCATAATAATAATAATCAATTTTTAAGGTCACGACTAAGCCAAACACCAAATTGGTGTATGAGACCCCCTTGTTTGCAGGACAAAGGACCCTACCCCCCTCTGGATTTGAACATGTGACCTCTAAGGAGGAAACACATGTTCTTAACCATTAGGCCCACTCTTAACCATTAATATACAAGACCGAAGAAGAGTTGGATATGATAAACTTGAAAAGGTTTACGAAAAGATAAGGAACTACTACAAACTTAATTTCCCAAGTGGTGAATCCTAGAAGCCCTGAAATGATGCTTGAATACTTCACTAAATATTTTCTTGAATTTATTTTCTCTTGACCTAATACTAAAATATCTACTTCCAAAACTGTTGATCTCTTAGAATGACTCCCTTTCTTCCTTTTATCTTTTGTGACCCCGTTTTGATGTAGGAACTCCCAATAACTAAAAACTAAAAAGATAATAAGTGATGATAGTGGGGTAGTTAAGGAATGGCCCTAGGATGCTCCACCTTCCCATAATAATTGGTGTCATGATGATAAGAGGTTGGTTGGAACACTACTAAAAATTCTAACTATGGACAATGATGCACCAATAACCGCTATCATTAGAACTTTATTGATCAATGATGCAATCTTCTCCCAGTTTTCTCCTGCTAGATAACTAATGTTGAACACATGAACATCAACTTAATATAAGTAAGTGTACATTGCAAATGAAACTAATGGCAAGGGTTCATAAGATATTTTGACATCAATTAATAACTCTATAATTGGTTACCTATACTGAATGACTCATGATGTCAGAGGAGTTTTCCATTCTGCCATCCCTTCCACATTGTTTCTATATCTCAACAAATTTCATCTGTAATGTTATTTGTCTAGTAGTCTTTTTTCATAGTTCCATGGACATGGTAATATGAGCTTGTGTAAAAGCATGATCCTATTTTTTAATGCCTTAATGTCATGATCATTACATTTTGCTTGATTCATATGCATTGCATATCTTTTTTATATAACCTTATTAGCCTTCTATAGAGACTAAGGTTTTCAAGGTCCTAAGGAAAAATGAGAGACAAGTGTTATGTCTCTCTGATATACCTTAGGGTTTCCACCAATCTTACTTGACCAAATCATTCACAACACCAACTAAGGAAGATAACAATTCCCCTTAACCGTACTACCTTATTCCATAGTACATGAGAGTAGTCTCCTTATTTGTTGTTCTCATTGTACTATAGCAATAGGATGGGCAAGAGGTTTATATAAAGCTAGTTTCAGGTGAATCTAGAGGGATTTTGTTATACTTGAAGCTATGTGCAAGAACAAATCAATATGAAGATTCTATATGATGCAATACTACTCGAAGGGGTATTGTAAGGCCTTGGGTGCATAGCTCGGGCACGAACCTTCGCACTATAGTTTGGTTGGGCAGGCAGGACACTCGACACACATGCATACATGACGTCTTCATATATTGGGTGAGCCAGGGTCACCTTGGTAGTGCAACGCACCGAGGGGAAACTTGACTGAAGTGCCTTGTGACACAAGTCAAATGATCAGTTTGTTTGATGAAGGTTGTGGACAGATACATGGGTGCATCACCAAGGAAGATCAACTAAGGCATGGGGAGGGCGCACCTAGACAAGTAGGCTTGACTTGGCGAAGTGATGCACTCTTCTAAATGATGAGTCAGTTAGTCAGATGGGGGTGTCATTCAAATAAAGGAATGGGGCATTTAGTGGGTCGACTAGGAAAATCATCGAATGCACTCACATGAGAGGTTGGCCCAACATTGTGAAGGGGTGCGACATGCAAATAGATGCATTGGTTCACCAAGGGGATGGTTCACTTTGGAATCAATGCATATGAGAGGATGTGGAGGTGAGAGTCACCAAGGTAGATTCAACATAGACACTTTGAAACCACAAAGACTTAGGCATCTGAGGTAGGTTCGTGGAAGAGAGGGAAAGATCCTCCTAAGGGGCCAAGTCACACCTGGTGGGCGAATTGTGATGCCTTATGGAGTCTATGATGACAACAGAATAGGGCAATTTATCTTGAGATGAGGAATCCAATGGATGAGTTGAGTTTGGTGGTGAGGTGCGATGTTGCATGAGCAATGGTCAAGTGACAAGGCAAGAGAGAAATTTGGTAGAACCGGTGGGTGACTTAAGTGTAGAGGCAGGAGTGCGATGAGCATGACATTGCGGGGCATCATTGAAGTGTTTAGTTTGTGGTATGAAGAGGTGCACAAGGATGGGTGCAGAGATGCGACATAAGTCTGCGATGAATTCTGTGGGAAGATGTTGTATCACATAGGTCTTGGATATATCCGAGTGTGCGCTCCTTGTAAACTTCTTGGTGTGGCATGGGATATATTCCTGACACACTTGGGTATTGTAAAATTGTTCATTGTAAATTGTTTTTGGGTGTTAGGATGGTTTGGTCACCCACCTGATTTAAATATCTTGTTGTGTACATGTGCGTATGTGTTACTTAAGGTTGCTCTTGTATGTGAATATTTTATCATAACATACCTTGATAAGAATACCTGTTAGGTGTAGTCCGAGCCAAGTAGACTATAGTGGCCTTGCCCTTGAGTCAAAAAAATTTTGTGTTGCACATTGTTGAGAACGATGGATATTTTTTCCATTCGCCCAAGTTCTCCACCAAAATGATAGTTGGTATTAGAGTGCAGTCTAAGTTGCAAGGAAGTTGGTTGGACACATTTTCACCATGATAGCTTTGTGTTGTGCATCACCAAGAACAACAATAGGGTTGAGCTGGGTTGTTGGGTGAGTGAGGTTGACAACAACCTTCAGACGAGGTGATTCTTCGTAGATTTATGCAAGTCAGTTAGCAGTAGTATTACTTAGCAGTCGGGCAATGTGTGCATGGTGTCCTAATGCAAAAGCAGTCAAGGTGCAAAGATAACATGGAAATGAATATGGGTTTAGTTGGTTGCATGGAGAAAGTGACTTATATGAGGTTTTACATATCACATAGTTGAATTGAAGATTTGGCATGAAAAATCTGGATGCACATTGTCGAGATGTGTCTATGTTTGTTTTCACTATACACAGTTGTTGGGTCATGTTGTTGTAGACCTTGGGTTGCAATGACAGATTGATGTGACATGGTGTGCCACAAAGCTCGATGCCTTGGTGATGAAGATAACTTAGGTACAAACAAGGAGTTTGGTTGGAGTGTCTTGACTTGGGCACATCATTGTTTTTAACTTAGTTGAAATTTAATGGGGAAGAAATTGCTCTGGAGCCATAACATGGAGGTTTGTTTCACAATCAAACTTGGTGGTTTGGGGTGAGTTGCAGACCTGTGAAAACATGATGACTTGAACCATGTGGTCGCCAGAGATGTTGTGAATGGGCATGATTGTTTCAAGTTCTTTGTAGGATCTGAGTTGTTGCATTGGGTTCTTTGAAGAGAGATGGGGAATCTTGGTGAACAAGTGTGACCTATTTCTATCGCACACTTAGGGAAGTTCCAAGTCTTGCAACCTTCATTGGAGTGTTAGAATATTAAAGATTGTGCTCGTTTTACCATTGACAGTACCCTTGTCACCCAACCATAGGCTGAAGCCACCCTCCGAGCACCTTGACCTTGACAGAGAAGAATCCTGGTAGCAATCAATAGCCAAGAAAGGCTAATGCACCAAGCAAGAAAGTAACCAAAGCTGACCAGATAGTCCTGTTATCGCACCGTTTGTATTTTAGGTCACAGGCTATAGGATAGTGGACAAACTGGCATAACAGGAACCTTCCCCACCCAATGTCACATCGATGGAGAGGTTCTTTCTGTTTAGGGAGGTTAGCCCAGGGGAGACGTCCCCGGTAACCTGGGGTTTGAAGAGGCAAAGGATGCAAGGTCAAGTGTTAAGATTTCCCTCCTCACAGGTTACCACCAGTATCAGATAGTCCAGCTAATCAGCCAATAAAAGAAGTGTAGTCCCTGTTGAAAACACCTGCCCGGAACAAGATAATAACAAGACAAAATATATATATTTGCAGGCTATAACTCAAAGGGTTAGTACTTCTTTAACTATCTGATTTAATTCAATAAGCAATATAATAGATAAGATGAAGTCAACGTTCTGCTAAATAGCCTATGAAAGATCACCAATTCATCAATATCTACCAAAATGACCAAGCCTATAGTATATCCAATCAACAACTTGTTCAGTAAATGCTTGACGTCATCATTTAATTGCTTATTTATTAGTCAAAAAGGTTGTTGCGTCAAGTATGACGTCATCCTAGGTTAGCAGCATTAGGGTTAGTTAGGGTTTCAAAAAATTAAAGTTTGAAAGATGATTTTGTACACTAAAAGCTCAACGTTGGAGAAATTACCAGTGCCTTAGGGTAAATGGAGTCAAAGAAAGGGCAAAAGGTCTTGGGAGGATTCAAACTTAGAGACTGGAAGGTAGGGTTCCAAGGTGTTGCAATGGCAGGGCCCTAGAATCAAAACCCTAGGGGAAGGAGGCTCACTCCGGTGTTGCTTAAGCAAGGCCTCGTGCTCCTTCCTCCTTCTCTAAATACACTTGGCAAAATGGCTAGCTTCAAAGTATAAATTTAACGGAGAAGGTGTTGCAAAAGCAAGGCCTTCAAACCCTAGAAGGTGAAACCCTAGGTGTAGTGCAACTAGGCCTAGGACGTCTCCTCTTTTCAACCTATAACTTAAAAAACTAGCTCAGAAAAAATAATGAAAAGTGTAGCAACGACTAGGCTATATATTCTTCTTTCAATGGCTGAAAAATATTTCTCAACATGGGGACATATAGTAATGACCTACTTGTGTGCTTGCTACCTAGGGTTTTAAGATTCAGCAATATAATAGCAAAATGTAAGAAATTAAGCCTACAACCATTCACTTAAGAAGTTTTGCATGAAAAATTTCTTACATATCATGAAGAAAGCACAATAAAACCCTAGTTGTAAACCTTCCATGAGAGAAATGCCATAAATTCCAAGAGAAATCCTCCTCCAAGAGTAGCGCCTCACTTAAAACACCAAAATTACCCAAACTAGGGCGCAAGTTTTGAGATCTCACCAGAGAGTGAGTTGTGTTATAAAAATATCGAAATGTAGCTCAGACTCTTTCAAGATCCTTCAGAAAGATATCAATTGAAGTTGTTCCTCGAGAAGAAAACAATGTAGTTGATGCTCTGGCTGTCTCAGCTTCCACTTTGCAACCATGCGAAGGACCTCTTCACGATCTGTGCAGAATGGAGGTTCTTTTTAGACCTTCTATCCTTGACAATCTAGAGCACTGGCAGGTCTTCAAGGATGACGATCAAATTATTAGATTTATGGAGAATAGCAAAGAATTCACAGATACACAAGTTTCTTTCCTGGCTGATTCTATGGACTTGGAAATCATCAACCTGCAAAACAATACCTTACCAAAGGGTTGCATTCCTCTAGAGAACCTTTTTGACATGCATGACGTTTTCAAGGGAAAAAGAACCAATAAGAAAGTTGAGGAAGCCTTGGAATTCAATATTGGTACCGAGATGGATCTGAGAATGGTCAATATAGGAAAGGGGACTACCAAGAAAGTGAGGAGGGAAATCTTAACACTTGTATCCATTACCTCTTCAAACCCTAGGTTACCGGGGACGTCTCCCCTGGGCTAACCTCCCTAAACAAAAAGAACCTCCCCATCGAGGTGACATTGGGTGGGGAAGGTTCCTGTTACGCCAGTTTGTCCTCTATCCTTTATCCTGTGACCTAAAATACAAACTGCGTGATAACATTTTGGCGCCGTTGCCGGGGACACTGAGTCAATATTCCTCAACGAAAAATCCTTTGGTAAGCCTTGCCTCAAAGACTTTTCTCTTAAAAGCTTACCTGGCGACTCCACTAAGACTTTACTCCCCTATTCTTTGATAGTTTCAGGAAAACTATTTGGCGACTCCATGACGACCCTAGCGAAAAACTATATTCAAATCCCGCTACTGTGGAAACCACCACTCTAACAAACCCTGTGCCTCCAACCAATCCAAATCCTCACAAATGGTCTCATTCAGAGAGTTTCAACTGCTTTGACTTTAGCAACATCCAAGGTGGGTTACATGATTTGCCCACAAATGCAAACTCTTGGCTACCTTTCTTTTCAGGAAAGGGCACCCCTGGAAACTCACATTGGACTCATTTTTGCGACAATGTTGACTTTCATTTGGCCGATCAAGATCACCCTGATGTCTTTATGAGGCTCTTTGCGAGTTCTCTTACAGGAGATGCTAAGGTTTGGATTGATGGATGTCCCAAGGGGAGTATAAAAAACCCTGAAGAGCTACAAAAAGCCTTTAAAATAAGGTGGTGTGATAGTGAGCATTCACAAGACTCCTTTTCTCAATATCTCAACATTTGCAAAGGACCTTGTGAAAGTATAAGAGACTTCAATGATAGGTTCAACCTTTTTCTTAAGAAGATCCGATCAAAGGTGGGCTCAAAACAAGCCATCATCGATCACTTCTTGTCCTCCTTAGAAGGAACCTTGCAATTTAACGTTAAGGACCGGTCACCAACAACTTTAGAAGAAGCACAAGACATGGCCTTTCAAATTGAAAAAAATCTTGATTTTGATGACTACATCGAGCAAAGAAACCTGAATTGTGAACTATGGGATCCAGGTAATAAACCTATGGCAAAACCTGAACCTCCAAGCATCCTCCAAATCGAATTGGCTCCCACCAAAAGGAAATGGAGCCTTTCTCATGAGAGTGTTATCTCTTCTCAAGAACCTTTGTTAAAGAGGGCCCATCCGGAGGATGAAGTTGGGGATGTGTCACACAAAAACGTTGAGCCAAGTCTTCCTGAAGACTTCTCTCTTTTTATTCATCAGGTGGGACACCCTGTTTCTAAAACTTGTGAGTTCAAACCCTTTTATGTCTCCCTCCGAGTCAAAGATTTTCTCCTCCACAACTGTCTCCTGCACCCAAGAGCCAAAACCAATATAATGACAGAAGAAGTTATGTAACAATTGGGCCTGAAAATCTCACAAGCAAATACCAGAGATAATTTCGCAAAAGGAATCATCAACAATCTCGAGGTGGCCTTTGACTCCTGTCCCAGTGCTCCTTTCTTGATGAATGTGGTCGTCGTGAATGATATTAATAATTTCAGGATTATCCTCCACAATGACCTTATTGAACACTTGAATGGAAGCATTCACAAAGAGCAGTCCAAAGCCATCATCCCTCATCCTGAAGGAGGACTTTTTACCATCTACAATGAGCCCTTTGTTGGATCACCAGTTGAAAACCCCGATGAGATAGATGATCAAATTTTATGCATCAATAGTGGTCTGAATGATTGGTTCATTCAGGAAGGGAAGTTGGATATGGACACAGTTGAAGAAACAGAAGGAATCTGGACCTTGGAATTCAATGGCTCACACTCAAGCTTTGGATCGGGCGCTGGATTAGTTTTAACAGCTCCATCAGGTGAGGTTTTCTACCATTCATATAGGTTGGAATTCCATTGCACCAACAATGTGGCTGAATATGAAGCTTTGATTCTGGGACTTAATCTGGCAATCGACAAAGGTGTTACAATCTTGGAAGTGAAAGGTGACTCAGACCTCATCGTGTCGCAAGTTTTAATGAGATTTGCCACTAAGAATGAGAAGTTAAAAAAATATCAAGATGTAGCTCAGACTCTTTCAAAATCCTTCATAAAGATATCAATTGAAGTTGTTCCTCGAGAAGAAAACCATGTAGTTGATGCTCTGGCTGTCTCAACTTCCACTTTGCAACCATGCGAAGGACCTCTTCACGATCTGTGTAGAATGGAGGTTCTTTTTAGACCTTTTATCCCCGACAATCTAGAGCACTGGCAGGTCTTCGAGGACGATGATCAAATTATCAGATTTATGGAGAATAACAAAGAATTCACAGATACACAAGTTGCTTTCCTGGCTAATTCTATGGACTTGGAAATCATAAACCTGCAAAACAATACCTTACCAAAGGGTTGTATTCCTCTAGAGAACCTTTTTGACAGGTATGATGTTTTCAATGGAAAAAGAACCAATAAGCAAGTTGAGGAAGCCTTGGAATTCAATATTGGTACCGAGATGGATCCGAGAATGGTCAAGATAGGAAAGGGGACTACCGGGAAAGCGAGGAGGGAAATATTAACACTTGTATCCATTGCCTCTTCAAACCCCAGGTTATCGGGGACGTCTCCCTTGGGCTAACCTCCCTAAACAGAAAGAACCTCCCCATCGAGGTGACATTGGGTGGGGAAGGTTCCTGTTACACCAGTTTGTAATCTATCCTTTAGCCTGTGACCTAAAATACAAACTGTGTGATAACAAGTCCAACCCAAAACTGGCGCAACACCTTCCCCAGAACTTGCACACAAAACTGCCAGACTGTAGTGTGCACAAGTGACTTCTGCAATTCTGTGAATGTGACAAATGAGAGACCGACGCCTTGTATTTATAGTATTTCTGGCAGACTTTCCTGGGCCAACTTCTCCTTCTGGGTACTAATTAATTCATATTATTTATCTTTCTTCAACCAACATCTCATCTAGGGTTACATTCATTTCTTTGCTTCCTTCTGGAATATTCTAATCTCGTCATAAGTCACAATAGAGGTTCATACCTTCCGAAGCTACCATAATATCAACACTCCCTCCTAGCTAGGGAGGTATGGTCTTGAGCACAAACAAACCATTCAACTGGTAGCATCACGAGCACTGTCATTATTTATCCAACTGGATAATCTCCATGACAAAAGTACAATATTAATTGATAAAACACATCTATGTTTATCCATGGTAGTACAAAACTACTCAGACCGTGACACAGTCACGAAGAGTGGAACATATCCACCACAGTAGCATAACTCTACATAACAATCATCTGATATCAACTTGCACAGAAACAATGTTATGATATAAACTGAATCATTTGGGTCAATCTTTCACTCACATCTGTGAGATCTAAAAGAATATATGCCCTCAGAGTAGAACATCAATGATGGGCTATCTTCCCTATTCTTCTCAAATAAGGAAGAATGATTGTTTCTGATTTTTGAGCTTGGACCATTCCTCACCCTGGGCAATTCCTCCGACACTAAACAAAGTGTAACCTGGAGAGAATGAATCTTCCCTAAGAAATGCATGTCCCTGATTGCTGACCCTGGACCATTCCCCACCTTGGGCCATTCCTCTGACACTAAACAAAGTGCAACCTAGAGAGAATGAGTACACCCTAAGGAATGACTGTCCGAACCATTTCCTCTGTTAACCACAAGAGGAAAAGACTGTTTTGTATCAACCTCCAAAATGGACCATTCCTTATGTTAACCACAATGAAAAATCATTGTCTGGCGAGGTGGGATAGTCTTCTTGAGTAACCCTCAAGAAGAGAGACTTCCCTAGACCACTCCCCATGTTAACCACAATGGGAAGTCGTTGTCTATGATACATCAACAATCTGGACCATTTCCCATGTTAACCACAATGGGAAATCGTTGTCTGTCAGAAATCTCAATGCACTTTCCGAAAAGGAAAGAATCTGTCCAAGTTGGACTATTTTTCAATTTTGAAAATAAACGTCTTCAATAATATCTTCAATGCTCCCTCCCAACCTAGAGAGTCATTTCTTCCCTTTTGGCTAATGGAGTTATTTCCATGATCCCCATCTTCTCTCGGAAATATGCAAACTTTATTCTGGATAGAGGTTTTGTCAGTATATCGGTTGTTTGCTCATATGTGGGGATATACTCGAGCTTTACCTCTCCTTCCTGGACTTTATCTCGAATAAAGTAGTATTTGATCTCAATGTGTTTTGACCTTTCATGAAACACGAGATGTTTTGATAATCTTATACAACTCTGATTATCACAATGTATTATGGTTGATTCTGGAATCTGATCAAATAAATCAGAGATTAACTTCCTTAGCCATATTGCTTCTGTGCATGCTTCACATGTTGCGATATACTCTGCTTCTGCTGTGCTGAGTGCGACAAAATTTTGTTTCCTGCTGCCCCAAGATATCATAGCGGAGCCCGAGCTGAAACACATACATGAAGTGCTCTTTCTATCTTCTGCACTTCTAGCCCAATCTGAGACTGTGAATCCATGAAGTTGTATATCATTGGATGCGGTATATCTCAAGACATAGTTTATTGTCCCACAAATATATCATAATACATGCTTTGCAACTATCCAATGCTCATGTCTTGGTTCCACCTGGAACTGGCTTAGTGTATTTGCGGCAAAGCAAATGTCTGGTCGAGTATTTACCAAATACATCAATGACCCAATTAGTTGTCGATATAGATATGGATCTACTAGATCAGAATCTGGATCTTTCACTTTTCTTATATCCATATTCATAGGAGTGTCCATGGACTTACAATCCTTCATTCCAAACTTTTGAAGGATCTTTATTGCGTACTTTCCTTGTCCAAGGAATACTTCACCATGCTTCTGCCATACTTCTAGTCCCAAGTAATAATGCATGAGACCTAGATATTTCATATCAAATTCAGAAGCTAATTCCTTCTTGCACTGGATGATGAGAGACTCTTCACCTGTTATGAATAGATCGTCAACATATAGTAGTAGAATTACAGGTGCATTTTCCACGACTTTGTAGTAAAGTTTTGGATCTACATGACTCTTGGAGAAACCAAGTCTCGTTAGATAGTTGTCCATTCTAGCATACCAAGCCCTTGGAGCTTGCTTGGGTCCATATAGAGATTTATTTAATCTGCAAATGTGGGTGTCTCTGGAATGTACCTAAAACCCTTGAGGTTGTTCAATATATACTTCTTCTTCAATTGTTCCATTGAGGAAATATGTCTTTACATACATCTGATGTAAGTTCCATCCCATGGAAGCAGCAAGCGATATGATAGCTCTGATGGAAGTATATCTAGCCACCGGAGCAAAGGTTTTATCATAATCTTCTCCCTCCTTCTGGGAGAACCCTCTGGTTACGAATCTTTCCTTGTATTTATCCACGCTTCTGTCTGTTGCATGTTTGATCTTGTATACCCATTTTGAAGTTACCACTAATTTTTCTTTAGGTCTAGGTACGATTTCCCATACCTCATTTTTCATAATGGATTGATGTTCTTCCGTCATAGCTTATTTCCATTGTCCCTTTTGAACTACTTCTTCAAATGTGGTAGGCTCTTCATCTAGAAGATTTGTCATGTATGCTGCATAACTTGAGAATATTTTAGGTCTTTTACTCTTTCTGAATGTTCCTTCTAGAACCATGAGTCTTTCTGCGTCTTGTAAGGTGGCTTCAAGCCAAGCTGGTTGTTTCTTGGTTTTAGGTACGATATATGAATCAATGTTTTCACATGGTTCCATAGGATGATCAGGTTATTCCTTTTCATCATTTTCATTTTCTATGCTTTCTTCATTAGGTTCTTCAATCTCTTCTTCTTCAATAGTTTTTTCTATGGATTTCTTGAAGGCCATCTTTTCATTGAATGTTATGTCTCTGCTAACTTTGATCTTGTGTTGTTATGGAATATATATTCTATAGGCCTTGGATGAATCACTGTATGCTACAAATATCCCCTTCTTTCCTGAGAGTTCTAGTTTATTCCTTTTGTCCTTGGGAATGTGAGAGTAAACATGATTCTTAGATTTTCTACATTAGGTTTCTTACCTGAGAAGGCTTCTTTTGGTGTCACATTATTCAATATACGATGACGAATTTTGTTCTGCACATATATTTTTGTTATTGTTGCTTCTCCCCATAAGAACATGGATAGACCTTGATCATTTAGTAAGTATTTTACGGTTTCTTCAATAGATCTGTTCTTTCTTTCTGCTACACCATTTTGTTGAGGATTATGAGGAACAATCAACCCCCTCCTAATCCCTCCCAATTTGTGGAATGCAACGAATTCCTTCAAGGTGTATTCTCCTCCATTATCTATTCTTAATGTCTTGATCTTCTTGTTTGTGAGGTTTTCTATCTCTGCTTTGAATTCTTGGAATTTGTTGAATACTTCGTCTTTTGTCTTCAGTAGATATATCCAAGTCTTTCTTGAATAATCGTCTATGGATATTACGTAGTAAAGAGATCTGACTAGAGATCTGACTAGCATCGGACCAAAAACATCTGAGTGTATTAGATCTAGGATCTCCTTAGATCTATTGTTGTTGTTTGGGAATGGTTTCTTGATATTCTTCCCAAGGGCACATCCTTTGCAAATTCCTTCATGTGTAGATTTCAATTCTAGTATTCCTTCAACCATTCTTCTAAGAAAGGGTAATGCTTGATAATTAATATGAGCATACCTTCTATGCCAAAGTTCATTAGGGTTGACTTCGTTATGTACGAGAGCTTCTTCATTTTGTTCTAGTAGTCTATACAAATTTCCTTCATGACTTCCAATAACTCTAGCATTCTCTATGCTGGAGTCTTTATGCCATGATAACACTTTTCCATCCACGAAAGCTATTTTGTTTCCTTTGTCTTCTAGGAAAGATATCGATACAAGATTCTTTTCTAAACCAGGGACATATAAAACATTGATTAAGTGAACATTATACCTGATTTCAACTTGACGAAGGCTTGTCCAAATCCTTCGACTGGGTAAGTGTTTTTTTCTCCAAGCTCTACCTTGTACGATGTCTTCTTCTCATTTAGGTTTGAGAGTCTGGATTGATCTCCCATCATGTGCCTAGAAGCTCCACTGTCGATTATCCACATGTCATCTTCAATCGTTCCAGTGAGTGATGAGTAGTGTAAAAGACTGATCGTTTCACTCGTGTCTTCAATTGACTGGTAGTTGAGCATGCTTTGATCCAAAACTTCAACTCTGAGGTTTATGTCTTCTGAGATAGCCAAAAGGTGTGTTGAACTAGGGCGCATCTAAATATCTTCTCCTCGAGAAAGATGCTCCATCACAAGGTGTTGGATCTGAGATTAGGGTTTCTGCAACTGCTTCTGCTAGTAACCCTAGCGGCAGTGTCTTGGAAGCTCCTCCTGCTAGTAACCCTAGCGGTAGTTCCTCAACGAGCTCAATATCCTAGCGGTTATTCTTCCTTCCAGCATTTAGACTGAATGAATGAGGTGTGGGCCCATAACCTTTTAGAATATTAAGGATTGTGCTCGTTTTACCATTGACAATACCCTTGTCACCCAACCATAGGCCGAAGCCACCCTCCGAGCACCTTGACCTTGACAGAGAAGAATTCTGGTAGCAATAAATAGCCAAGCAAGGCTAATGCACCAAACAAGAAAGTAACCAAAGCTGATCAGATAGTCCAACCTATAAACTGGTGCAACACCTTCCCCAGAACTTGCGCACAAAACTACCAGACTGCAGTGCGCACAAGTGACTTATGCAATTCTGTGAATGCGACAAATGAGAGACTAGCGCCCTGTATTTATAGTATTTCTGACAGACTTTCCTGGGCCAACTTCTCCTTCTGGGTACTAATTAATTCATATTATTTATCTTTCTTCAACTGACATCTCGTCTAGGGTTACATTCATTTCTTTGCTTCCTTCCGAAATATTCTAATCTCATCATAGGTCACAATAGAGGTTCATACCTCCCGAAGCTACCACAATATCAACATGGAGTCACATAACAACTTGGAGCGCCCTAGTGTTGGTGATGCGAATAAGGACTTGGGGAAAATTGCTTGGGGTAGTTCAAGAAGTCGACTTAGGCATATTTGGTTGCAGATATGGGGATGAGTATGAATGTTGTCTAGCTCTTTTATGAGGCATGTTGGAGGGCTCACTACGATGAGGAAGACAATGAGACACATGCTTTGTTTAAGAGGATGGGTGAGGAGCCTTGGAGCACGGGAAACTTAGCCAACTTATTGAGTCATCATGTGATGACTTGATCGTCATAACAAAAATCCAGAGGATGAAACGACTTATGAAAAAACAAGTTGGTTTGTTCCAATAGACTAATGGGAGCATGATGACTCGTTTTCCTTGGAGCACCTTGGATAGTACATTGAGACACCTATGGAGGTAATTGTTGACTTACATAGATCAAAGGATCGCATGGGCAGGTTGGATTGCAACATGAATGAAGTAGTAGTGCGATGATGACTATTGGATGTGTGAGACTTGCACACTTTGAGCATTTCATAGACATGTGACAAAGAGGATGGCGGATTGATCGATGAATTTGGGCTCACACTTGACTTGGGCAGGCTTATTAGAAAACCATGGTGCCATGAAGGGCATGGTTGCAACAATGATGAGGTGGTTCAGGGATTCTATAATTTGTGGGATGAGTGAAGAGAGAGGATTTGGTTGGTCGCATGAGTGGTAGACATGTGATGATTTCCTAGACTTTTCACATAGTTTGGGTGTGAGATGAGTTGGGTGTGACGATTGGAGTAAGTGACAACAACTTTCATAGTAGAGTAGATGATGAAGTTAGGAAGTCAGACGAAGTATTCTTTTTGGAGTGACATGCATTAAGAATGACAAAGAGAAGACTGTTGTGATACCACTAATCCATATTTTATGAGAAGAACGAGACAAATAAAGATATATATTATTAACACAAAGATACAATGAACAATAAAGAGATAGAATAAAACTTGGCTTCTATTCAATAAAGAAAATGTTGAAACTGTAAAATGTAGACTGAAACAAGCTTGCTAGAATGGTGGTGGCTTATCTCTGAGAAGAGATGTGATTGATGCGCTCATTTACAAGAAGATGAGTACAATGAGGCTCCAAAGACATTTTTACATCAAACATGAATGTCAAAACCCTAGACATCCAAAAACCTAACACTAGGAGAAGAAGCGCCAAAAGTCATGTGGGCCCCGTTTGGGTAAGTTGGTACATCAACTTGTCGGGATCATAACTTTTGCATACGATCTTCGTTTTAGGCGCACGATAGTCTGTTGGAAAGGTATATCCGAGGACTACACATTATGCCATCACACTTTGATTTAATATATAGTGTGACTATGGCGGACCCAAAACACGTTGTTTAGGACCTCAAAACGACCCTGGAAGTTTAGGACCCGAAAAGATAGAAAAAAATTGCCAAGATGAGAAATGAAACTGCCAAGATGACATCTATATGTGAACCAATTGGAATAGGTGGGTGGTCGTGGATATCCACCTGGATCATCCAATATAGTAGCAATCCTTGATAAAACATTGCATAGCCTTCTTGCTTTATATATAGTTCTTAGACTAGCAAAACTCTAACTACTTGTGGTCCCATTTTTAATGAGTACCAACCACCTAGTGGCCCTTATTTAATAAGGATGACCCTGATTACCCACTAACTATCTGATGGGACTTATTCAAATAATATGGCCTCATATGTCATTTGAGTAACTCCTAAGTATCATCAAGTAGGGATGTTAGTGTAGGACGCTAATAAAGCCTTTGTGACAATTCAAATAGACTTGCGAGAAACTCGACCAAAATATCTTATATAGATCACTAAACAACTCTTGATCCTTAATCTAGTGTGGTGTCAACCCAATTAAATGAGCATTCTATCTAACAAAAATATTGATCTATTCATCAACCCAATCCTAAAAATCTATTCATCAAACCAAGTCGCTCTATCATTCTGTCACAATCTCCTAATTTTCATGGTTGTATCCTAGGAATGGAGTCATTTGTCATCTTGAATTGACAGACCAAGGTCGATAAATTTATCCATTAAAGGGGTTGTATTCTAGCACTGACACATAAATCCCTAAAAATAGGGAAGGTATCCCCCAATGTGCATTGCCAAGACTTAGATTTAATGGAGAAAGATATAGGGAATAAATGCAATCATCTCTAACCTTGTACTTGATAAACAAATTGTTTAACTAATATATTCACCATCATATTAATATTACAATGTTCATTAGAATATATCATAAATGAAACCATTCATGATAAATAAATAATACACATACATGATAATAGAGGATAACATCACAATAAAGAACACATTAAGTAAGTGATAAACAAATGTTTTAACCAATATATTTACCATCATATTAATATTACATTGTTCATTAGAATATGTCATAAATGAAACCATTCATGATAAATAATACACATACATGATAATAGAGGAGAACATCATGATAAAGAACACATTAATTAAGTAAACCATTAACACCATGAATAAGTTTTGAAGGGGTGGGGGGGTTTTATTCCATCAATATCCAACATAATCAAGATCATCATGATAAAGTTTACCATTCATTAAGATAGTTGCAACACAACACCATATTAAAAATTAGTCTTTTATATTTTCTCTCCCTCTTTCTAGCTTTAACTCTTGCTCCAGGTCTAGCTAACCTCTTACAGGTCCAAGCCTTTACATTCAAACCATTGTGCCCTTGGGCACTAAGGTTCCTTTGGGTTGTTGACTTACAGAAACTGTAATAAATGATGTATGCTAGTTGACTATTCTTTGACTTTAGTGTTTTGTAGTCCTCTTTTAGTGAGTGTCTCAAAACTCAAGATCTCATCTTGATCTTCTAGCCTCTACTTCTCATGATACCCATTCTCATTTATTACTACCAACAATCATCAACGTAGGTGGTGCAACTTGTGTTTTGTTGTATGTTGGGTTGGATGCTCATCAAAACGAAGGGGCCACCAATATATCCTCCCTTTCTCTACATGTGGCAACTTTATTTATTTCATTTTGGTCTTTGTTGTGGTGAATTGCAATGATTTTTCTTAGGTGTTGTCTTTAATAATGAGTAGAAAGTTATAACCATAATCCATGTAGAACCACCATTCTATCATTTTTGTAGCACACAAAGTAAGGGGTATGAATGTAGGGGAGAATGAAACCTTGTTTCTACAAGGTTCCAGAAAACTACAACTAATAGACCATAATAGAAAAATGAACTATGTTGTAGGGCCATAATTCATTGCATCCATGAAGCTCATAGTAAGTGACTTTTGCGTTAGATGATTGGGAGAGTTTTTATTCTCTATAGATGGAGTTGACCTCCATGGATATCATTTAGAGATTTGAGGAGTATTAGAGGAGGATGGCAATGTAGTGGAAAGTGTTGATATTCCCTAGGAAGGGTCGAATCTATGCACGCATGAACCTTAACAAATCTATAGTGAGTTGCAATTTTCTATACCTAATCTACAACAGTCGATGCATTTTTGTTGGACATGTACCACTAGAACATTAACCTAAGATGTTTGGTCACTCAAGACCACTATTTAATTTGTTTTATTAGAAATAAAATTGGTAATCATATCACAAATCTACCTCTAAGTCACCAATAGGATGTATACATATATGTCTCACACACAGATCGATGGGATGACTTCAAAAAATAAAATTATGCATCATTTGACTTTCAACATAAAGAAAACACCTTGTGCATGTGACATTTTGTTTTCAAAACTTCCCATATTTTGACGATCAAAGGGAAAATCATGATCATTTCATTGTCAAATCTCAACTCTAACAATAACCACAAAGTATGTCACTGAAACTCTTGGCAGTGTTAGCACAAGATTAAAGAAAGATCCCGTCACACCAACTCAAGGACTTGCACCCTAAAACTAAATTAACACTAGATAAACTAGTGTTAGTTGTAGAGTGAAGAAAGATTTACTAAAGGACTTGCACCCTAAAACTAGCTTAATCCTTGACATACCATCTTTATCTCGCAACCATCATGTATGTGTGATTATTTGCAACACAAACTCAATGACAATGTTAGCACATACATAAAATTTATAAGAGGAGTATTAATGTGGAATGAAATTCCAAAATAGCTATATGTCACTCTCAAGATAGTTGATCATAACAGATAGATAAGAACCACAAGGTAAACACAACACACAAAACGTGACATCAAAATCGTTGATGATTTTAACGAAGCCACTATAAATTAGAGAACATCCCTTCACAAAACACTGGCACCATGCAAGGGTGCAACATGAACTTGATTATAAACAATCCCCCAAAATGCACAACTAAAGTGTGTGAGGAAGATATATCCTTGAGGTTACATTGGATAAGAGAGCCACCCTTTATAAGGGGGATCACTATGCATAAATGTTTCCAAATAAAAAAGGGTTGAGGGATAAGGAGAACCAAATGAAATTATTGCAAAAACACACAATGATATTGAATCTACCATGAAGCAAAATCCTAGCTAGGCTACAACATTGGGCCACCACAACATGAAAGCACATGACATTGTAGTTGTCAATGCCATGACCAATATGGCTGCTGAGATCCTCTAGTGGCACCACACCCTCCAACATCATGTTAGAGGCATCTTTGTCACAAACATCATGGCCACATGCAAGGATGAAAGCTTAATGTGAATTGTGAGCACCAACCCTAGCCATAAGCTAAGCCACCCATTGCAACCTATAGAGAGAAGCATATAGATTGACCATTCTCAAGCCAAAGCCACATGTTAGGTCACACAAGTTGCACACAGGGCCAAATCTAGTCACCCTCACCATACTCAATGCATGAGTTGTGGCACATAGAACCCTAGGTCAAGAGACAAGGATCCACCAATAGAGAATGCACCTACCACGAGAACCCATAAAAAAACAACAAGCGAAGACCCAAAGCCACCTTTTCTCCACTCTCAACCCCCAACAACTAATGTCCCTAGCATGTCATGCTTTCCACATGCCTCTTGTGATATTCAAAAGGAACCCTATTCTGGTTTGGGGTGGGTGGTAGCACGTCGAGAGGGAGATAAGAGGTGCCTCTCGTCTTTCTCTCTTTTCCATATTTCCAAGGGCAAGGTGATTCTCTTAGGTCAAGGATATCTACCATGCACAATTTGTATTGATCCCAATGCCTTAGAGGTTAGTTGATGCACATTGTGGGATGTAACGACACTTAGACACTAGGGAGAGATATTTTCCATTCATAGTTTGTGTTGATCCCAAAGCCTTAGAGATTGCGTCATTGTGCATTGTGAGATGTCAGAGAATATATATATATATGTTGAATGAATTAGTATTATTCATTAATTTTCAATTTATATGTATTTGATGAACTTTTAAACATTATTATTTATTAGTCCATGTCGAAGGCGTAGAGGGACTATAGTGATCGATAATTCATTGACTTCATATTAGTTTGTCCTTTGACTAATTTTTTTTGCATAATCTCTATTGTTCGAACTAGAGAACTAAAAACAATATTTTTTATATAATAAAAAAAAAACCATATATGTCATGATCTCATTGGATAATAGATTCAAGGTCTTATTGCCAGCTTCGCTATTCCCAATGTATTATATGTTAGCATATCCAAAGTTTTTGATCATCTACGGTCTTTTTGAATTTTTATTTTTTTTATATAAATGTTTAGATATCCAAAGTTTAGAGCATCGAGAGTCAGTTTTTTATTCATTGACTTCATATTAGTTTGTCCTTTGACTAATTTTTTTTTGCATAGTCTCTATTGTTCGAACTATTATTATTATTATTATTTGTTTTTTTTATTGTTATTATTAAGCACTTAAGGGACATTTTTATTATTACGTACATAAACATGCATGCCACACTGCATTCTTTCTTAAATGTTTACATAGCACGAGGCCCTTCGATGGTCCTGATAGCCTTAAATTTTTACCTAACAAGCCTCACAACCTTAAATGTTTACTTAACAGGCATGTTACAATACATTTTCCTTCGATTTTTTTATGCAATGTTGTCTACAGTGAATATGGGCAATATTGTTGCTCATCGGCGTTACTGGTTCACTGATTGATGCTTGTTCGTTGGTTCGTTGGATGTTGCTTATTGTTGTTTGATTCAACTTTGCAAAGTTGAGGTCCTACAGCTGCAGTTGGACCTCTTTGTGCTTGTTCACTCATTTGTTGTTTGTTGTTTGTTGCTTGCTCTTGTTTGCTTCAACTTTGCAAGGTTGAGATCATGCATCTGCAGTTGGACCTGTTGTTGCAGTTTGCAGGGTTAGGATTCGACATCCACGATTCGAACTGCACTTCTGTCATTCCCCATTCATGGGTAGGTTCTAGTGCCATGATTGCCTTCCTATTCCTTGTTTGTTGTTTGCTATTTCCATCTTGCAAGTAAAAAATTTCAATATTGGGAATGCCTGAGTCAAAATCCTCTTGCAGAAAATCTTTGTATGTGACTACTACGACCAGAGAAGTAGGGGTGTAATGTTGCCTTGGTCTTGTTCTTGAACGTCAATGTTGGACACAGAACCCACCTCTATCGCAGCCATAGTGACATATAAAAAAGGATATCGAATTTTTTTCCTCATTTTTTTGTGTTCTTGAAAACCATACGTTTGGTGCATTTTTTTCAAGTTGTTCCCTTCCAAAAAGTCTTGTTCCCCTTTGAATGTCAATCCTGGACACAGAACCCACCTCTGTTGCAGCCATAGTGACATATTAAAAAGGAAACCAAATGTTCTCATATTTTGTGTTCCTAGAAACCATATGTTTGGTGCATTTTTTTCAGGTTGTTCCATTCCAATCACATGTGCCCACTTCCATGTCCTTGACATCAAACCGTAGCTCGTTGGAAAATAGCAATGCAAAAAAAAATTGAGGAACAGTCTGAAAAAAAATGCACCAAACGTATGGTTTTCAAGAACAAAAAATATGGGGAGAAAATTTGATTTCCTTTTTTATATGTTAGTATGGTTGCGATAGAGGTGGGTTCTGTGTCGAACATTGACGTTCAAGAACAAGACCAAGACATCGTTACAATCCTGTTTATCTGGTCATAGTACTCACATACAAAGATGTTTTGCAAGAGGATTTTGACTCATGAATTCCAAGTTTTGAGAATTATTACTTGCAAACTGGAAAAGGCAAACAACTAATAGGGATGAAACCATGGCACTGGAACTTACTCGTGGATGGGGAACGATAGAAGCACATTTCCAATCGCGGATGCAAAATCCCAACCGTGCAAACTACAACTTTCATAAATTTTTACACAATGGTAGGCCCTTGGACGGTCCTCACAGCCTTAAATGTTTACCTAACAGGCCTCACAACCTTAAATGTTTACTTAACATGCGTGTTACAACACATTTTATTCCAATTTTTGGATACAATCTTGTCTGCAGTGAATTTGGGCAATATTATTGTTCACCAACATTACTAGTTCATTGGTTGATGCATGCTCGTTTGTTCGCTAGATGATGCTTATTGTTGTTTGATTCAACTTTGCAAAGTTGAGGCTCTAGAGCTGTGATTGGACCTCTTGGTGCTTGTTCACTGGTTTGTTGTTTGTTGCTTGCTCTTGTTTGCTTCAACTTTGCAAGATTGGGGTCCTGCATCCGCAGTTGGACTCGTTGTTGCAGTTTGCATAGTAGGGATTCTGCATCCGCAATTGGAACTGCGCTTCTGTAGTTCCTCGTTCATGGGTAAGTCTCAATGCCATGGTTGCATTCCTATTCGTTGGTTGTTGTTTGCTATTTCCAGTTTGCAAGTAAGAATTTTCAATAGTGGGAGTGCTTGAGCCAAAATCCTCTTGCAGAACATCTTCATATGTGACTACTATGACTAGAGAAACATGAGTGTAGTGTTGTCTTGGTCTTGTTATTGAATGTCATTGTTCGACACAGAACCCACCTCTGTTGCAGCCATAGTGACATATAAAAAAGGAAATCGAATTTTCTCCTCATATTTTATGTTCCTGAAAACCATACGTTTGGTGCATTTTTTTCATGTTGTTCCCTTCCAAAACGTCTTGTTCCCCTTTGATTGTCAATGTTGGACAAAGAACCCACCTCTGTTGCATCCATAGTGAGATATAAAAAAGGAAATCGAATGTTCTCCTCATATTTTTTGTTGTTGAAAACCATACGTTTGGTGCATTTTTTTCCAGGTTGTTCCCTTCCAATCACATATGCCGACTTTCATGACCTAGACATCAATCCATAGCTCGTTGAAAAATATCAATTCAAAAAAAAATTAGGAGCAACCTGAAAAAAAATGCACCAAACGTATGGTGTTCAGGAACAGAGAATATGAGGAGAAAATTTGATTTCCTTTTTTATATATCATTGTGACTGCGATAGAGGTGAGTTATGTGTCGAGCATTGATGTTCAAGAACAAGACCAAGGAAGCATTACACTCCTGTTTCTTTGGTCGTAGTAGTCACATACAAAGACTTTCTTCAAGAGGATTTTGACTCAAGCATTCCCAGTATTGAAATTTCTTACTTGCAAACTAGAAATAGCAAACAACAAACAACGAATAGGAGTACAACCCTGGCACTGAAACTTACTCGTCAATGGGGAACGCCAGAAACGCAGTTCCAATCACGGATGCAAACTCCCAACCGTGCAAACTGCAACAATAGGTCCAGCTGCGGATGCAGGACTTCAACCTTGCAAAGTTGAAGCAAACAAGAGCAAGCAGCAAACAACAAACCAATGGGTCAATTGACCAGGCATTTTTTTGTGACTACTATTGGACTACTATTTTGTGACTGAATTCTAGAATAGAGCGAGTGAGCATGACCATGCACTATTGTGGATAGAGGGTGCATCGGTCTATGGAAATGGCAACAACTCACAATTTGAGCAGTTTTTGGACAAATACATGACATGCAACATAGATCATTTGGATATAGAACTTGCCAAAGTTCATAGACATTATCATACAAGAAGCTATAAAAAACAAAAAAAATCACATTTCATATACAACTTCCCTGTGTCACCAATGAGAACACCAAGAATCATAGAGCCAATTAGTTTAGAGGACAATGTTCTCATTGAGAAATCTAAATCTTTGTTCGCATTTCTAGAACAAGGAGGCTTTGATGACTTAATGAGATTCAAAGACTTCTTGGCAAAGATAAATCTAACAGAAGATGAGTACATCCAAGCCATAGAATATGCACTTAAACAACCAACAATTTTCCTTAACCGAAACCTTTCACATATTTGGAACAACAGTTTCTCCAAGGACCAACCAGTTATGTGGAATGCAAATACAAACGCACAGTATGTCCTCAATCCATAAGCCTCAGCATGATATTGTACGTCGTACATGAAAAAGTTTGACAAATCTATGACAAGTGCATTTAGAATAATACACAAAGAACATGAAAAAAGTCATATTGATGCTATGCAAATGGTACATGTACTTGGAAATACATTGCTTAATCTTCAACAAATGTCTGCTCAACAACCAGTCCACATTGCACTTTCCCTACCCTTGAAATGTGTCTTCATAAATACATCTCCACTTGGGAAATGCAAATTGGAACATGGTTTACATTTGGGCCACCAAAAATACTATTAAAATAAAATAATATGAAAAATGTTGAAATAAATATAAACACCATCTCTTTGAACTTGAACCAGAGTTTGTCGAGCTCCAACTATATTTCATAGTTGAGAATGTTTT
>ML806384.1:124322-152672 GCA_009831015.1 Picea engelmannii | reverse complement strand
TTCATGTTAGCGACAATGATCTTATTCGAAGTTTTTTTCTTTGGAAAGATTATTATATTTACTAAGCTTAGACAATAGGATGAAATTTGTCATATACAATTAATCAATTCGAGGTTTAGACTTTGTTTATCATTTCAATGTTTGACAAGGTCAAACTTAGGCTTGGAAAGGAAAGAAAAGCATTATGGATGATAAAAATAGGAACCAATCCAACACATAAAAGGAGGTCGAATCAGATTTTTGAAAAGTCGAACCATGAAGGAAAACAAGTTATTTTAACAAGGTGAGTTAGGGTTTTGGAAAAAGATCCATCTTGGCAAAAAAACAAAGTATGGTGGATTAGGAACCTCAACTTAATGCAGAAGAAAGAGATAGACTAAGTATTCTTATTTGATTGAAATCTTGAGATGGGAGGAAATACGCGGGTTTTAAACTAAGAACAACCTTGAGCCAAATGATGAGGAAACCTTTTGGCAAAATGTTCAAAATATTTGGAAATGTTACAACATAAGCTCCATCTCGGGATTGTGTCTCCCTGCGAGGCACTAAAGAACATCCAGACCATGTGCCTTCACCATCTCTTGAAACATGTCGTTGTCCTTTGTACCTTCTCTGAAACTTTATCCTTCGCTCTGGAAACATGCTTTATTCACAACTAAACAAATTGTCTACACTACTTCAAACTGAAACCAAAACTGCAAACTAGAATAAATGCTCGAGAAGCGAGCTTATTTATATACACTGAACCTATTTTGATCTGTTCATATATTCAATCAAGTGACATCATGCTTCCAATGTAACCATAAAAACATTTGAGTGATTGACCATACTTTAAACAAACGCTTTGCCAATAAGATAAATTTTGATATGTAAGGCTGCAACTCAACATAACACTAAGACTCGTACTCACAATGAAGAAATGTTGCAAAATTTGAGCTGACGAAAATCTCCAAAGAAACTACTATAGAATCATAAAAATTATGAACGATTACCTCATTTTGTTCCCAAGGATTGAAATGCTTTTGCATTCCATCTGTTTTCTTGATGAGGTAAGATTCTTTCGCTTGTATTGTGTTAATGAAACTTGAAAGATCAGAAGATTGGAATGAAAAGAATTTGATCCAATCAGTGACATGATCTTGAAAAATATATGAAAGCATCCTATGATCATTGCATGCATATGCACAACCTTCATCATTAGCTTGAAAGAGTTTGAGCTCCAATGGACAACCAAAGACACTTTCTGTAAATTGTTGATGCTCTTCCTGCACTGCAAGATCTTCAGAAGAATTTGAAACAACGATATATTTAATATCATCATCAATAATGGATCAAATCTCACCCCCATTTCCTTCAAATTTTAGTCAACTCTCGCTAGCTCAATTGGTTAAGGTGTTGGTTTTGTTTGCTAGGCAACCCGAGTTCAATACCCTTACGATGAGTTTAGTCATGAGGAGACACCCAAAAATCCATTCATGTTAAGGATTGGTGCGACCTAGGTCAGGTGTGATCCTTGGGTGATTTTGACGGCTTAGATGCCAGTGGGTTGTGGTTACTTAGCCAATGGTTAAAAATGTTGGCCCCACGGGTTACGAGCACGTTTCTAACAAACAAACAAAAAAATATCATCATCAATAATAATAACTTCTTGGTATTTCATGACAGCGACATGATTTTCTGGAACAACAACTTGTTCCTTGATTGACTACTCATAACTAGCTGCAAAATCATCCTTCTAACCATGATTATTGAAAATTTTTGAAGAGGTTGTTTGGGAAATTTGTTCTTCTTTATTGTCCTTATCAAGAACAAAACTTTCCATTTTCTTATGATAGGTAAACTCTTGAAGATCAAATTTTTCATCATCAATTTTAAACTTCTCATGGACACTAACTTCTTGAGAATCAAAGCTATCATGTATGAGTTTACTATTTTTTGAATTTTCTGTGAATGATAACAAAGGAATCTACTCTAGTTGATGTTGATTATCTTCCTTAAGCACATAGATATCATGTTGTTCAATAAGACCTTGAATTTTACCCTCTAAGACAGGAAACAAAATTGTACCTTCTTGAAAACTTTCAAATGCATTCAAATCAGAATTGTTCAGAGATGTTTTTCACGGACCAATAGATCTTCTTCATCCTTGTTGTTGTAGTAAACTTGTTCTTCTATCTCTTGATCATATTCAAACTTTTGTTCACAACATTCCTTCAAAAGGAGCTCGACAAGATAAATTCTTTTACAATAAGAATGAAACACGGCATGAAAATCCTTGAGTGAAGATATACTATCAGTCGGTAAATACTTGTACCATTGTTGAATATCTCCAGACAAAGAGCTCAAAAACATTTTCATTAAAACATATTCATGATAGATATTCAGTTGATGCATGCAAGAATGAAAATCCTTTAATTCTTGTGCAGGAATTTTCTCATCATCTATATTAAATATGGGAAGGTAATTTACCCAGTCTTCCATGTTAGGCACAACATTAGGATAACCATGTATATTTGAAAAATTGAATGGAACATACCTTGCAACGATCTTTGCAGAAAAAGAACTTGAAATTGAAACATAGTGGAGTCGTCATTGAAATCACAGTGGATTCGCCAAGTGAATAATCACACAGCCTGTGTTTGATTCGTGTTCATCTTCAAGAACCGGATCTGATATTTATAAAACCCCAAGGAAAATATTGAACCTTCGTCCCTGGCAACGGTGCCAAAAATAATGTTGTAACTTGAGATGGCTTCCAACTGTTTAGAAACCATGCCAAGACATCTTTGAACCGACTTTAGATCCAAGCTGACCCTTGGACTAGAGGGGGCTCCCTCATCAGATTTAAAATTGTTGGTTTCCCACTGTCACTAAGCAACAACTTACCTCATTAAGTTCAGGTTGTCAGATTTGATGGTGAAGAATAGAATAAACTAGGTATGGCAGGGTTTAAGGATGAATGGTAACTGACTAGAAATAAAATAATGCAATCCTCTCATGTCATATGCCTAATTCAATGGGCACTGGAGTCTCATTTAGGAGAGCACAATAATTGGTAATTAAAGGTGGAAGGAAGTGAGAAGACACAAATATCAAACACAACACTGAGTAAGGAAGTTTTCATTGGCATGTGATGAAGAAAATAGATCTCCTAGACATTTACATAACACTTACATAATGTAATCAAGAAACAATTTCGAACTCTCATATATCAAAGGTACATGAAAAGTCATTCTCTAAAATTCTTACAATGTACTATGTATTTGCATAAATACTTTTCACAAAAATAAGAATGGCAAAAGACAATTGTTACACAATATGGCCTTTGTCAATCTTTGAATATTTTAATCTCAAGCCTGCAAACTGTAATATTACATTGATAAATGGAAAGAAGAGATGTGTAAAAAGGAGAAGCGTAAAACTCAAAATAGTGAGGAAAACATGGCTCCTCAAACAAGCAATGAATCCATCGTAGTCTCTCTGATCTTTAGAATTTACAACAAGAACCCCTCAGGCTCATTACAGAGAACACAGCCTCTCTACCAAAATATTCCCTAACCTACTTCCCCCTTCTAAAGTCTTCATTTATTACCTATATATCCTTTTGAATGCTGAATGAATCCCTTCAATCCTGGAATAGATTGTTCAATTGATGCCTAGCATTAAAATATGTATCGACAAGTCAGCCAAACTCTTTCAACTTGGACGCTCCTCATCCACAGTTAACAAACCCTCTTAAATCTTGGATCTATTGTAGATTTGTGCCTTTTAAAATGTGGAACAGGATGCTAAAATTAGTATGCAACTAAGATTGACTTAAAGGAATCGACACTGTCATTTCTCGAACAAAAATCTCCATTGGATAGAATATCCACTTGAAAAGAAATCTTTGACCTTTGAATAATTTCCAAACCGTTTTGCAGCACATGTTCGATTGAGTGACTTCAAAGGGATCTCTGCCTCCTTTTGTGCAAGCAATGATCTAGTCTTTTTATGATCCATTTTTCTTGCAGGATTTCCAGAATCAACGATCGAAGTTGCACAATCAACAGCTTCTTTCTCAAAACATTCAATCACACGCTTCTAAATTTCTCCAATCTTGTAGATCAAATGCCCAGCGGTTTTTTACTTTCCAGAGTCGACATGACCAATGACCACAATGTTGATATGGGTTTTCTCCTTTCCCATGGTGAATTTAAAAGCCTCTCAAAAAACGTCGGGTTGAGTGTGGAGAATCACATAACCCAAGAACTGCTTTGCAACAGCCATATCTGACGCCACTGCCCCCATGAGACCTGCAAATTTAGCAATTTGTTCCTTTCCAGCATCATATGGTGGAGCCTCTGGCTTGTTGAGAGATGCTAGGCGTTCCAATTGTTGATAAATTTATCAATCCAGCCGCACACGCAACTAGCGAATTCCTCTTTAGAAAAACAGTTGAACCTCTCAAACCTTTCTCAACTTCTAAATTTTTGCGCCCATGGTAAAGTTTTGCGCCCCCGCTCTTTGTTAACCATCCAGCATGGTAAAGTTTTGCACCCCCCCTCAAACCATGGTAAAGTTTTGCGCCCCGACTCTTTGTTAACCATCCAGCATGAGGAGGGGGCCGCAATTTAATAGCAGCCGTTGGATTTCTTATTTCATGAGCCATTGAATCTCTTCCTTCAATATCTGGAAACAACTTGCACATCTTTCTTTTTCCCAATTAAATATTATATACTTGCTCACTATACCAAAGAATGTTGAGCTGGAGTTTCCACTGATTCATATTAGCGACAACGATCTTATTCGAGGATTTTTGGTTTGGCAAGATTATTATACTTACTAAACTTAGACAATAGGATGAAATTTGGCATATACACATAATCAATGGGGGCTTTAGACTTTGTGTCTCATATCAATGTTTGACAAGTTCGAACTTAGGCTTGGAAAGGAAAGAAAAGCACTATGGATAATAAAAATAGGAATCAAGCCAACACACAACACATAAAAGGAGGTCAAATCAGATTTTTGAAAAGTTAAATCATTAAAGAAAACAAGTTATTTTAACAAGGTGAGTTAGGGTTTTGGAAAAAGATCCATTTTGGATAAAAACAAAGTATGGTTGATCTAGATTTTATGAGCAAAATGAAATGAGTACAAATTATTAACAGGTGCTTAACACAAAATAATATAGATACAGTAAAACTGGTTTTTTATTCAATAAGGAAATAAGCTAAAATTGTAAAATGCAGCTGAAACAAGCTTGTTGGAATGGTGATGGCTTGTCTAAGAAGAGATGTGATGGTTGTGCTCATTCGCAAGAAGATGATTACAATGAGGCTTTGAAGGCCTTTTTAAAATCAACAGGAATGCCAAAAACCCTAGACATCCAAAAACCTAACTCTAGGATATGAAGCATCAAAACTCATATCATTTGGGTAAGTTAGTACATCACCTTTTCGGGGTCGTAACTTTTCCATACGATCTATGTTTTAGGCGTATGATAGCCCATTGAAAAGGTATCGTCAAGGAGATTCATTTTGGGGGCTCAATCATGCATTTGGCTATCATTGAGAAGCTCGATCCCGAAAAAACCTTCATTTAGGCCCTCAAAATGGCCCCTGAAGTTAAAACTGTTAAAAATAGTAAATTGCCAAAATTGTCAGAAATATATTTTGAGCCAGTTGGAAGAGGTGGGTGGCCACCGATATCCACCTGGATCAATCCTCCATCCTTAGGAAGCAATGGTCTCCATTGTGTTGATTTCCCCCATCAGATGAAGAAATTTTTGCTGACTTTGGCCCCGGGTGAGCTATTTGCCTTGGTGCAGGAGCTTCCCTGCTTTGACGACTCGATAAAGTTGGATCCTTTGTTGTTGAGTGCCCTTGATCTATGTGTCCACAATATAATTGTTGGATGCCTATTGTATGCAGTCGAGGTTGAGTTCTATTGGTGTCATTTGCTCTGCTACGTTTGAGGTGTCCAATAATGGTGGGAAATCAGGGCGAAGGAGATCCACGTTGAACACTGGGTGCAGGCCAAGGAAAGGAGGAATGTTGAGCTCAAAAGCATTATCCCCCACGGCCTTGGTAATGGTGTACGAACCATAACGGAGTGGGCGAAGCTTCCGATGGGGTCCTGTAAGGCGTTCTTTCTGCAAGTGCAACCAAACTTTGTCACCCACCTGAAACTTATGTGGCACCCGATGTTGATCATGGCGTTTATTGTACTTGTCATTGGACTTCTGTAGGATATCCTGAACCTATTGGTGGATGTGTTGGATCCGCTCAATGAACCAGGTGGCTTTGTCAGCTTCAGTTGGAGTAGGAGATGAGTCAGTGGAGGTGACCGCAAGGGGAAGTGCAACATCTATGGGACCCAATGGTTGGAATCCCAACTCCACCTGAAAGGGGTTGTGGTCGGTTGAGATATGCAGGGCTCGATTGTAGTTATGTTGGACATAGGGAAGGCTCTCATCCCATGTGTGAGGGTGCTTTGAATTATACATGCGAAGAATATGCACAATCATTCGATTGACGACCTCAGTTTGGCCATTTGTCTGGGGGTGGAAGGCCATGGATTTGGTGAGTTTGGTGTCCAATAGTGACCAGAGGCTTGACCAGAATGTGTTGAGAAATCGATTGTCCCAATATGAGACAATGGTTTGTGGGATTCCAAAACATACCTAGATTCGTTCAAAGAAGAGCTTGGCAGTGGTCTATGTTGTGATGTTCTTCTTGCAGGCAATCAGAATCGCCATCTTAGAAAAGTAATCAACAACCACAAAAACACAGTCATTTCCCTGCTTGGTGGACGGAAGGCCCAAAATGTAGTCCATTGAGATGGATTCCCATGGCATGTCAAGAGAAGGAAGAGGGGTGTACATGCCCTATTTCTTAGTGGTCAGTTTGGCAATAGCGCAGGCAATGCAGGACTTGATATACTTGTTGACCTCATGTCGAAGTTTCGGCCAGTAGAAATGTTTTTGTAGCATCACCACTGTCTTTTGACGCTGAAGTGTCTTGCCACCCGACTGTAGTGGGCTTTCTAGATAATCTTCTCTCACTCGCTTGATGGAACACAGATATGGCCCAGATGACACAACAACCCATCCTGAAGATGGAAATTATTGACAACTGCATTTGCACCCAACATTTGATAGGTGGTGGCGAAGTTCAGGTATGTCTCATAGAGTTGGGGAAATCCAAAGGTCTCATGGTCATAGGAGTCGAGCACCATGATGAGTGTCGCGATTGGTGGTCTGCTAAGGAAATTAGCAACACGATTGGTGCTTCATGTTTTATACTTGATATTGAGGTGGAATTGCTGCAAGTATGTGGACCACTTTTGATGGCGATCATTCTGCAATTTTCCTTGTGTCTGCATGAACTACAGTGGCTTATGATCAGTTTGGATGATTGTCTCCTTCCCAAGAATGTAATGTCTCCACTAGTGGCAGGCTTGCACAATGGAATACATTTCTTTGTCGTAAGTAGGGTACTTACGGACAATATCTGAGAGTGTCTCACTATGATAGGCCACGGGGTGGTCGTGCTGAGTGAGAACGGTGCCCACTGCATAGTCTGAAGCATCTGTCTCGATCTCAAAGGGTTGTTGCAGGTATGGTAGTGAAAGTACTGGGGTTGAGCACAAGCGTTGCTTCAAATCATCGAACGCTTGTTGTTGGGACTGGCCCCATGCAAATTTCGTCTTACCACCACCCCTGGTTATTTGGCTAAGGGCCCATGCAATATGGGAGAATCCCAACACGAACCTGCGGTAGAAATTGGTAAGGCCCAAGAAGCTTCGAAGCTCAGTGAGTGTGGTTGCGGTTGTCCAGTCACGGATGACTTGGATCTTGGATGGATCCACATGTATGCCATGATTATCAATTACGTAGCCAAGGTAATGGACCCTGTCCATGCCGAATGATCATTTTTCCAAGTTGGCGTATAGCTTGTGCTATCGTAGGGTGTGTAGAATCTGTTGAATATGTTGCAAATGTTCGGCCCAAGTCTTGTTGTAAATGAGAATGTCATTCAGATACACCACTACAAAATTATTGGTGAATGGTTGTAGGATATCGTCCATCATCCTCATGAAAGTGGTTGGAGCATTTGTCAAACCAAAGGGCATGACCAACCATTCAAAAAGGCCTTCCTTTGACTTAAAGGCGGTTTTTCATACATATGTCGGTTCTATCAGAACCTGGTGGTACCCAAAATTCAGATCAATATTATTGAAGTATTTGGCCCTCGTGAGTTAATCAAGGAGGTCGTCGATTCGGGGAATCGGGTACTAGTTTCTGACTGTGATTTTATTCAGAGCCCGATAATCAATGCAGAGTCGCCAGGTTCCATATTTCTTTTGTACCATCACGATTGGGCTCCTGCAAGGTGATGAATTGGGACAGGTGTGCCCCTTGTGGAGCAGTTCTTGGATTTTTCACTTGATCTCCTCATTCTCTAACAGAGCGCAACGATAGACTGGCCCATTGGGCAGCGGTGCACCGGGGGTCAGATCGATGGGGTGCTTGACTTGGCAGTGCAAAGGTACCCCGGTAGGTGAGGAGAATATATCTTAGTATTCTTCCACGACCTTATCTACTTGCTTCTTCTATGTGGAGAGGTCGGCCACAGAGACCCTGGATGTGGTTGTGACCTTTCGCTTATTCTGAGAGCAAATCACAAACAAGACAAACTTCCCCATCTGAGAGATGACCTTCCTGCATTTCTTAGCAGAGATAAAGCAAATAGCACTAGGTGGGATTGTCTCAGGTATCCTGTAAAATTTCCTGTTCAAAGTAATAATAACACTACGAGGCCTAGACTCATATACAGCATGATGTTTCCATAAATAAGGTTGGCCCAAAAGAACATCACAAACTTCGAGAGGAGAAACATCACACAATACGTCGTCTTTGAAGGGCTTGATGTCGTACGACAATTGACACTGTTGGCTAACGTGGAGATCACTTCCTTGGCGGAGCCATCCAATGGTGTAGGGTTGTGGGTGCGGTGTTGTCGGCGGGTCCAACCGCTTGATGACCTCTGCTGAGATGAGGTTCTTCTGGCTACCGCTATCCACAATGAAGTGCAGCGGGGTGCCTTTTACCCACATCTATGAATGGAAGAGGCGTTCTCCTTCTTCTGGCTCATCTGGTTCACCAGGCTAGAGCTTGGTGGTAGAAACAGTGGCACTGGGTTCTGCATCAATGATCCGTCTTCCCCTTTTTAGTTTTGTCTCAGAGTCTGAACCCGCATCTGATTCATAAGCTTTCACTTCATCCACCAACGACTACTTTAAGCGACAGTCTGCAGTGTTATGCCAAGGGCTCTTATGGAAGTCGCACCACTTCTTGGTATCTTTCTTTGTCTTTTCAGTGTCCTTCTTTGCTTGCAACTTGGCCTGGTTGTCCTGACACTGTCCATATTTGCTCTGTCCTTTTTTCTATGGGTTGGGGCCACCCTTTCCTGGTTTTTTTTGTGAGGGGTTCCCAGTCCCAAATTATCGCATCTTTTGTTTGAGCTTCTGCTCGATTTTAACAGCATATCGGTAGGTCACGCCCAAGGATGAGATGTGAAAAAAAATCATTTTGGTCTGGATGTATCTATGCAGAGCGTCACGATACTTGAGCACTAGATGTCTCTCTGAATCTTTGACACCCAGCTTGGTGCACAAGGTATGAAAGATATTCGTGAAATCTGGCACTGCTTGGTGTCTTTCTTATCGCAGTGTGGTCCATTTGGTATACAAGTCACCATAACTTCCGACAGGGTAGTATTGTTCCTTAATAGCATCCTTGAAGGAATCTCAAGTGGACATGATTGTAAATAGTGAGAGTTCCTCTATTTTCTTTTTCTCACATAAAGTTTCCCACCAATCTTTGACGTGGGGAACGGCTTTGAGGAGTGTAAAAGTAATATTTTCTCTATTTGAAAAGTTATGGACAGAAAAATACCCTTCTAGTAGATTCAACCACTTGCCTACAACATCTGCATCTATCTGACCTTCAAATATAGGAATATCAAAGTTTATTTGTATCTTGAAGGGGGTGGTGCCTCCGCTCGAAGAAGATGTGTCACCTGTTGGTAGCCGTCGAAGGATTTGTGTGAAACTATCCATCATCTCGTTCCTTTGTTCCGTGAGGGATTCCTTAATAAACAATTTGAAAGGATATCCTATCCTCCATCTTTATTTTCTCTTGCCATGAGAGGTCGCTTGGGTGTGCGAGAGAGTTTTTCCTCAAGAGAAACAAGCTCAAGACCCAACTCTTTGTACTCTAACCTCGTTGGGGACATCATTAAGACGACAAGGAGCAGAGCGCTCTAATACCATTGATCTGAATTTTATGAGAAGAATGAAATGACTACAGATTATTAACAGGTTCTTAAAAAAAAATAACAGAGATACAGTAAAACTGGCTTTCTATTCAATAAAGAAATAAGTTGAAACTGTAAAATGCAGCGAAAACAAGCTTGTTGGAATGGTGGCGGCTTATCTCTGAGAAGAGATGTGACAGTTGCGCTCATTCACAAGAACATGATTACAATGAGGCTCTGAAGGCCTTTTTAGAATAAACAGGAATTCCAAAAACCCTATACATCCAAAAACCTAACCCTAAGAGATGAAGCGCCAGAATTCATGTGGGCCCCGTTTGGGTAAGTTAGTACATCAACTTCCTGGGGTCGTAACTTTTGCATACGATCTCGGTTTTAGGTATATGATAGCCCGTTGGAAAGGTATCATCAAGGAGATTCATTTTGGGGGCTCAATCATTCCTTTGTCCATCATTGAGAATCTTGATCCCGAAAAACCTTCATTTAGGCCCTCAAAATGGCCCCCTAAGTTAAAATTGCTAAAAATAGTAAATTGTCAAAATTGTCAGAAAATTGTTTTGAGCCAGTTGGAAGAGGTGGTGGGCCACCAATATCCACCTGGATCAATGGTGGATTAGGAACCTCAACTTAATTCGGAAGACAGAGATAGCCTAAGTATTCTTATTTGATTGAAATCTTGAGATGGTAGAAAATAGGCGGGTTTTAAACTAAGAACAACCTTGAGCCAAATGATGAGGAAACCTTTTTACAAAAAAAATTGCAAAATGTTCAAAAAAATTGGCAATGTTACAACACTATGGATTCTTTCAAAGTGACCCTATATTCCCAAATAGAGTTAGGTAGAGAATTATGCCAATTTATCTGTTGATCTACTATGGTTCGCTTCAGGATACAGATTAAGTTCTTATTGGTGGATTCAGCTAGGGCATTCCCTTGGGGGTAATAGTTAGCTTCATATTTCAAAATAATTTATTTTTCTAAAGCAAACTTTTTTAGTTTCAAATAAGAGAAATAAGTAGCATTGTGAGAAACAAGGGTAGTAGGTACTCCAAACTTGGTAATGATGTGTTGTTCCAAAAAATTAATCACCACTTCTTTGTTTACCTTATTAACGGTATGGATTCCATCCATATTGTGAAATAATTAGTGGCTATGAGAATGTACCTGTGATTTTTGGATGAATGAGGGTTGATATCACCAATGATGTATAAACCCCATTATTCAAATGATTCTTAGATGACTATAGGTTGGAGCAGAACAATTGACCAACTTTCTCTACCAGCAAATTTATGGAAAATATCACAGCTTCGGGAGTAAGCATGTGCATATTTGAATATCGTAGGCCAATAGTATATGGATCTCATAATTTTGTGAGTTGTATTTTCTCCTATAAATGTCCTCCAGCTTGTCCGTCATGAAGTTCCTTGAGGACTTTGTTGGCATCTTATTTCTCCAGGAATCTGTGGACAACTCTGTCATAGTTTCTTCTAAAAAGGATACCATGGTTTAAATGATACTATGCATATTTTAATATCAACGCTCTTTTATGCTTAGCATTAAGGTGTTCGGGAGAGGTACCATGTTGTAGATACTACTTCAGATTGTTATACCATGAATTCTCTAGTTTCGGTATATAGGAAGGTTGTTGTGCGTACAGTATTGGTTCTCCTTGCCAGCCTTCTTCCGATTGATTTTCTAAATCCATGACTTCGGTCGCTAATTTGCAAAGGCCTTGACCTTTGACAATAGTCGTGGGCTTAAATTCCAATTCATATTCTTGCAAGGCCATCATACAATTTCCTCGTATTTACCCTAGCTCCTTTTGGACAAACATAAATCTTACAGTTGGGTGAGGAATGATTACCTCGGTATGGTTATTCAATATGTAAGGTATAAACTATTTGATGGATTTGTGAATAGCAAATGCTTTCTTGTCCACTAGTGGGTAGTTCAGTTCATCACCTTGAAGACCTGTGATCATGAATGTTATGGGGCATTCATTCCCTTGCTGGTTTTTCTGGGTGAGCACCACTGCAAGAGAATGATCAAAGGTAAATGTATATAACAAGAAATATTTGGAGAAGTCTGGAATTTTTCGTGTAGGGGATACCACTATGGAAGATTTAACTTTTTCGAAGGATTCCTTCGCAACAGATGTCCACTTAAACTGTGCATTTTTCTTGATCATATGTTGAAGAGGTTTGATTATCTCAACAAAGTCGGACATGAATATCCATACAAAATTTATCTTTCCAAAAAATGACTTCATCGATTTTTCGTTGTTCGTAAATGGGATTTGCATGATAGATTTAATATGCTCTGAATCAACCAAGATCCCATCTTTAGAAATGATATGCCTCGACAATTTTCCTTCTGAAACAACAAAGATGACATTCTTTGGATTCAGAGAGATATCATACTTCCTGCATCTTTCAAAAAATTGTTTCAAATGGTGTGGGTGATCAACTATTTTCTTGGAATACATTATGAAATCATCAAGTTATATCACCACACTTTGATCAATCAAATGTTTGAATTCTATGTCCATTTCCCTTTGGAAAGTTGTGCCTGCATTGATCAAGTCAAAGGGCATCCTTCTATATGTGAATATTCCCCACTTAGTTCTGAAAGTGGTCTTTACTATATTGGGTTCCACTACGAGAACTTGATTGTATCTAGATAACTTGTCTAATAAATAAAACATTTGAGAACCATATACAAGTCAGAGTATATGTTCCATTGGGGGAACGGGATAGTTGTATTTGTTAGAGGCTTGGTTCATATTTCTGAAATCTATACACAACTTGATTTCCCCAGACTTCTTTATCATTGGTTCCAAATTTGAAACCCAAGTAGAATGTCGAAATTTAAAAATAATCTAAGCATCTAACAACTTTTTTAGCTCCTTTTGGATCAGAAGCTCAAGAGTGGGATGTATTTTCCTAAGTTTCCATTGAAAAGGTTTGACACCTTCTTTGAGGGGAATAATATGCTTAATAATGTGAGTGTCATATGTTTTCAAGTCCTCATAAGTCCATGTAAACACACCTCGATACTTCTTGAACAACTGAGTGAAAGTATCATTCTCTACTTCCAAACAACAAGTGCCTAAGTTAATGAACTTCGACTATTTGTGAGTGCCAAGATTTACCAAGGAGTGCATCATAGTTGAGATGTTTGTCTTTGGATTTTTTTTGTTTTGAATCTGGACTACAAATCAAAATATTTTCAAGTGACAATACATTCCTTAGGAGGAAATGAATTTTAATCGTATCTGCCTCATCCAGATATTCTTGTAGATTTCGTTGGTGAACTTCAACATCTATCACAAAATCTTGGAACATGTTTACACTAGTAAGGAAATTGATTGGCTAAGATTTTCCATTGAATACCATCCAGCTAGTGACGGTATCAAGTACAAAATGCCTAAAAATAATTTTGACAGAAAAACCATTATTCAAAGGAGTGAATATAGATGTTCCATTAGCCAAAGTATCAGAGCAGCATTCTGAGAACAAGTTATGGAAGTAATGTTAAAAGAATCAAAATAATTTATCATATTGCTTACCACTTGCTAGTATATTTTAACGTGGAGGGACAGGAAGTGTATTGAATTATTTGCATGTCTGGCGATTATTTCTAGATCACAAAAAACCCTTAGGCATTTTACCTTGAGATTGATAGCCTTTTCTAGAACTTGAACCAATGCTTCATATTCAGTTGTGTTGTTGGTGCATTCAAATTCCAAGAGGAGGGATATCAAAGTTTTTTGTTTTTCAGGAATAATCATTTTACAACCTGCCTCGACTCCTTCTTGTGATCTGGAGCCATAAAACAATAATTTCCAAATTCCAGTTCCTATAATTGAGTTAGTAAAAAAAAATTGTATGTTTCTATTATTTTACAGTCATTTTCATAAGTCTGAGTGTAATGAAGGTGTTCAAACTATTTGTATGCTTGAAATGAATATCGTTGCGTTGTATAGAAACCATGGTCATCTTTTAAAAAACAATTTCCCAATGTAGTATGAGAAAAACAGATATGTTTGTTCTTACCTTCGATCTCAGTTACCATATTCTTCATATGATATTCATTGTCAACTCTAATTTGATTCATCATTCTCGTGTATATTAGCCATAGATGAGTCTAATATGTGGAGAAATAACCATGTAGTTTCATGGACCAGTCCCTACTCAACAATAAACCATAAGCTTCTGGAATATCTACTCCAATGATATCAATAACTTGATGTACTATGGGATCATAAGCTAATCTAATCATGACATATTTAAGTTATCCCATTACTTTAAAATATGATCTTTCTAATTGGGTATTATCGGTTGTGCTTTTCTCAGGGATAGCATTTATCTTTTGAAAAACTGAGTATGGAATCACATTCAAAGAAGCGTCGAATTTTGTTAAGTAATTTTGCACATTGAAATTGAAAAATTCAAACATGAGTAAGAAAGGTGGGACCTGGGATCAAGAATGTGACCCTATAATAGTTGCATTCATCGTGGACTTTGTCCCAGTTTTCTCTTCGGCCTTAGCTTCAATAGATTTGGAAGCATTTTTTTTCTACAACAGTAGTCTTCAAGTGAGAGGTTGTGGGTTGGAATGTATCAAGAATGAGGTCTATCCACTAAGGAAGAGAACATATGTCATACATAGAAATGTTTTCTTTGGTTTTATTTAGATCTTCAATGACATTGTAGTCCAAGGAGTGACTATCATATATATTCATAGTTTTGTTTGATTTTGAAGTTTTGGGGGAATTACCAACCTGGGAAGGATTGATTGGCTTCTTTGTGGTTGTGGGAGGGCTTATCTTTCTAGGAGCACTTGCAGTTTTATAAGGTAGAGTGGTATTGGATACTACCCATTTGTTGTGCAAGTTATAATCCTTGGGAGTAGCTTTCATGATTTGGGTGTCTCCTAAAGAAATTTCTTCAACATGTTCGTCATCAAAGTCTAAAAATCAATCCCATAAAAAAATGGCAGATTCTTATGTGGTTTCCTTTTCCTTGGTGGCCTCTTCATTTTTTGTTTCTTGGGTTTGATCATAAGAATTTTCCTTCTGGTATGACAATTGATTGATGACCAAGGTCGTGGAATTAATCCATTGAGGATAGGTCTTTCATAGTTATTCATCTGGTGATAGGAACAGAAATTATCCATGCTAAAATCATCGAGGTTTAACATGAGACCAAGGGTATCTGGTGGTTTAGGTGGGTTATCAATCCTTTTAAAGAAAGGAAAAAAAGAGTTGTGTTTAGAGGATCCTTCACCACCACTCTTCTTTAGATATACCACTTCGTTGGACAACTTTTTTACTAGCTTGAATATGTTATCTAAGTCCTTGTGTTCCTTTAAGAGGATTAGCCAGGAGCAAAGGATTTTTTCCATATGATTTGCTTTCCTCGGCTATGGGATGGCTACCTAAAGAGAGCATTTCCTTATCAAACTCAGATTCTTCAAATTTTAGTGCTAAAGTAGCTCTGTCAACTCATTTGACAAACATGTTTATGGAGGGGTGTAATTATTGCTAAAGTATAATATTCTATTGTTCATGCTTCAATGGGGGCAGCATCAGGAGGGAACTTGTTCAGGATGGTAGTAAAACGTTGGTTTAAATCCTTGAATTTATCCTTCTTTTCCATTTTAAGAGTTACCATTTCTTTAAATAGCATTGTGGGAGTTTTCTCATCTCCGAACTTATCGAGAAATGCTTTCTCAAAATTATCACAGCTGGTTATAGATCTGGTTGGAAGATTATAGTACCTCATGGAAGCCTTATTCTTAAAAGTATAAGGGAAAATCCTACATACCACATATTTGTGTCAGACATCAGGGAGTCATATCGACAAATATAAATTCTTAATGTGATCTTCTAGAGAACATGATTCGTCTAGATCACACTTCAAAAGAAGTATTTATGGAACTTTGGGCAGGTCATGCATTGGTACAGGTAGATTTGAATCTCCCTGAGACATCCATGCTAGAATGACATTTATATTTCTAGTCATGTCATCCTCTTCATATTCAGAATGAGATTCAGATATAGACTAATGTTTAGAACCGAGAATGGTAGGACCCGGAGCAGTATGAGGAGTTTGGTCACAAGGATAACATATTTCTTGTAAATTAACCTCAATGAAGTCATCAACAGAGCCAACAAGAATGTTGGATTGATTAATGGGTCTTCGAGTAGCTCTCCTCCTTGGTAGTGTTCAAGCTATAGATAAGTGGCCAATTAACTTAGCCAATGAGAAGGTAATTCATTGATTTTTAGAAAAATCTACGTTAGGGACAATGTACCAAGTCTTAGGATTAGTTTCATGACTTCCAAAAATGGGGATTTCAAATGTAGGGTTGAAATCTTAAAAACGAATTTCTTTCTCTTAAAAAATATGTAGTGGTTGTTGGATGATGGGAATGTTGATATAGATCTAACCATGCGAGTATCAAGCGTTACCTCTAGTCATACAATTCATGCCCTCCTTCTAGTTCCAATTCTGTTGACATAGGAAAAATTCCCTTCAACATACAAGGGTACTCCCCGATACGATATCCCAATTAGAATTCACATTGTTTGGATTAGGAGACCCATCTGGATTATGGCTCGACTGCCATTACTGGTTTGGGGGGTGAATGAGTGGTTTAATGCAAAGGGGTATATGAAAATGAAAAATAGACTACTTGCAGAAAGGAAACATATTATATTCTATCCTAGCCAAGAACAAATAAGGGTAACTAACAAACAGATCGAGGTGCTAACAATCCCTGCAACAAATTTCTTCCAGGTAGTTGCTAGAGAGAAATAAGGGTTAGTAGCATAAATATACAAAAACACAACAAAATAATTCTAAGCTATGCACTCACATACATAAAACCTCCTCATCATCTCAAAACAAATAATAAGAGAGAAAAAAAATTGGTGCAGAAAATTTATGTTCACAAAAGTGAAGTATATAAGTGCAACAAAATTCTACAGCATTTCTAGATATCCTAGCATTTACTTGAAATAGTTCAAAGCAAACCACCATCATAAAAATGGTATTTCTCTCAAGATAATTGGCCCCAAGGGATTCTCAATATTATCTCAGAAAAATATTTCTCCAAAATTACAAAGTTGAAGAGCCCATTTCAAAGTGGTCTCTTCCTTTACTTATAGTTTCCTAAGTAACTGCCTATGGGGGTTTCTTGAATTCTGCAAGAATTAGTTACATTTCTTTTCACCTTCCCATTTTACCTATTTTGACATGTCTTATAATAAGTACAAAATTGTGTATAGGTAAAAAAAAGGAAAAAAATAAGGTGGCTGTGAATAATTTCGAATTGGTTGTTATGACCCCTTCATTTGTCCTTTCTTTTAGGTAGGCTTCCTAGACTTCATGTTGCCCAAAAATGGAGATGATTCTATGGAACATTAGCAACTCCAGTGCAATCTCTTGAGCCACTAAATTCTATGAGAGGATCTTCATATCCCTTGTCAAATTGACCATGAATGATTGGATCATGTTTTGTGTTCTATATGGCTTTATGTGATGATCATCCATAAAGTCTATTGTCACCTCGGTCACAACCATGGAATTTGTTTGTCGCTACTTCATATTTATCTCGACCTCTGAAAAGATATGTTCATCGGTCTTCATCTTCCCGATTTCTTCGATCTATGGTAGGTTTCCTTTATATGCTAATATGTGTTCCACCTTGTGAAGTTGTGCACAAATTAGTAGTGAATTCTTTAATTCTTTTTCCACTCTCTCATCGGTCTGTTGGCAGTTATCGAGGGAAACATAATTGATATGTATTTCCCATTTAGACATGTAGGGAATCTTTGATGAGGCATATATATTCTCAACGATCCAATGTTGCATTTCATTCATACATTCCCTAATGGCAGCAAACTTTGTGTTCTTGGCTTGTTCTCTACTATGTTGCGCCATAATCTATGCTGCTAACTATTGGAAAACTTGCATATTTTCATCCATATATGTCGCCATTTCATGAAGTTATGTTCTAAATTTATTGGTGCATAGCATGAACTCCCTAATTCTTTCCTTGTCCCTTTTTCTACGCTTGATCTCTTCCTCTAGTTCCCTAATCATTTCATCATTTTCTTCCTTCTCTCGCACCTAGTCCTTAATACTCTTCTTTGATGCCAAGGTGAAGGTAACACCATCTGAAGCAATTGAAAGCGTGTCCTTTCTGAAATTTTCTATCACAATCATTTTGGTAGTCATAGATAGTGGAGCTTTCCCAAAAACTGGGAGCTTCCTGGTCTTCTACAACACTATCTTTCTAGTGGCTTTATCAAACCTAAAGGTGTTCAAATTGGAAACCTTCTGAGCCTTGGAGGGTGTGAACATTCCCAGCCCTAGCTCGCCCAATGAAAATTTTCCTCCCATAAGGGGAATATCATTTGACGAGCCTAGAATTTCCATGTCCATAGGGGATGTCGTGTCATTTCTTTCCTCTTCATATTTATTCCTTTGTTCCTCAGTTGTTTCCTTCATTGTTTTCTCTTCGGCTACTTTTTATTTTTCCTTCACTTCTACCTCTACTTATACAACTTCCTTTGCTACTACATCAACTTCTGCTATTTCTTTTTCTTCAACTATTGATTTAGTTGTTGCTACATTTTCTTTTGAGGTTGCCTTTCCTACTGCTTTGGATTCTTCACATATCTTCCACTCAGCTTCTTCCTCCTTTTTCTTTCTTATTTTCTCCTTCTTCCTTTGTTGTTTTGCAATGGTTTTGGTTGTTGCTACTTCTTCGACCTCTTTATGTTTCCTTCGTTCATCCTCCTCTTCTTTCCTTCCTATACTTCAGCATCTTTTGTTGCTTTCCTTTTCCTCTCTTCTTTTGTTGTTGTAGTTTTTGTCGCTTTGGAGGTTTTTGTCGTTGTTTCTTCTTCAACCTTCTTCCAAGCTTCTAAAATTCGTTGTTCATCTACTATTTTTCCCAATGGATTGACCCTCCTCTTGAATATAACATCATGTTATGTCCTCACACTTTAGTGGATTTCCTCTTCTTCCCAAACATTGGATGAATAGTCCCACCTGTACCTGTAGTTGATACAATGATCCTTGACTACATCTAGGGGATTGTACCTCCAAAACATTTCCTCTCTGAAGTGAAATATTCCAATGTCTTTACTTCCTCTTGCGCCTCCTTGATATATTCAAGTGAATTGGACTTGACCTAGAGTGGGAGAGGAGGCCAGATAGCCTTATTGTCTATGTATAGTGCTACACCAACCCCATGCACAATGGTATGGTATGGGATCTCTTGTAGCACCAACTTGTCTAGAATGAATTTTGGAAGCAAGTGTGGGGATTTGGTGGCCCTATATATCCTATGGTACATTGCATACTCCAGGAGGTGTCATTCCCCTATCCTATTGACTATAGCTTGTGCTTTATCTATCATGCATGGTGCAGGCGAGTCGAATATAAGTTGGTACAAGGGGGCCAAGAAGTTGTCACATATTTTATGATACTTGGTTTGGTAATTATGCTCCCACAGTATCTTGCAGTAGATTTGGATAGGAGGATCACCAAGCTTCCATGTCCAACCCATCTGTGGGAATGCATGGAATATGCACATCATGTCCAAGAGATACAAGGACATACGAAAGCTTGGGACATCCCATGGCATGGTGTTCTTTGTTTCTTTGATTGCTTCTTCCAAATATGACAATAAATGTTGTCCCAGTTAAAATATGACCCTACATCTGCGACATAGTATAGAAGGGGAACCCAGGTTATCCTGAACCTCTGAGCATCATCTCCCCATACAGTCTGCATATCATGGCCAATTTGTATTGATATGGAATTTTGAGCAAGTTGTTGGGGTACTCACCTGATGGTCTTGACTTGAATACCTTGTCGGGTTTGTACCAGGACTTTAGAAGCTCTTTTGGATTGTGCGGGAACTTATTTATTAGCTTCTCATCTGGTGATCTCTCCCCATCTTCCATTTTTTAATAGAAAGATATTATTGAAGCCTCAAAGAAAGTGAGTGAGTGTATTTTAGCCTTAAAATGTATCTAGCTTCTATAGCATGCTTTATAATCCATGAGATAGCTTCCACGCAAGGAAAAACCATTGCCTGTGTTGTCACCTTGTATAGTTTGGATTTCCGATATTTTTGGATTTCTGGAGATCACGATCATCTTCTAGCATTTGGTAGAATGTTTGGTTGTTAAACATTTGATACACTTCATCCCACTTGAGAAAAGTATATTTTTCGATAACACCTTTGGTGTCATCGTATACAGGCCCTAGGGTATCAACATCTTCTTCTTATGCACTCTTTCTTGTAGATGCCTCTTCAACATGGGCCTTGTCAGCTCTTTGCGAGCGTTTGCGAGGAGGATACATTGTCCATTCTATAAAAGGAGACATATTCATCATTAATCTCAAGAAAATTTAGTGTTAAACAGATAAATCAAATGTTTATTGACTAAAATAGGAAAAGAAAGAGTTTTTTTTTCCTTTCTAGGTGGTTTTTTAATGCTTTTCAGTGGAATTGGAGACTTGGAAGTTTGTACGTTGATACATACATGTATTGGAACCTAACTAGTGATTATTTCTGATACAGAGAGCCATATTGGTAGTTAGAAAAATATAGTTCACTAATACTGCAATTTATATCATTGTCAATATCTAAGTTTTCACTGATGAAGGGGAAATATTTATATCAGCACCAAATGTATGATCCTTGCCAATGAAGGCAGGGTTCATCGGTGTTCAACTTGTGATGGTCATCGAAAGAAAGAGGACATATCAGTGTCGGATATAGGACCGACACCAATGTATGGGGAAAGATTGTATCAGCGAAGAACATGTGATTCTCTTCGATACACAGGGATTATATCGGTGCTCGGAAAATTATTAGTCACCAATACAGTGAAGAAGAGAATGTAAATGTTGTTTTTTTCTTGCGGTTAATTTTGTTTCTCTATTACACAAATGTAGCATTGCAAGTGTTGTAACCCTTGAGATGTTTCTAGCTAGGAAACTATTCCAAGGAATCCATTCACTATAATTGATTTAATTGAATTGATCTATCCTAAAACAAAGTGTTTTTGTTATTCTCTTTAGGCATGTATTACTAGTCTTTAAGTATTTAAATATCAACATTTAGAGGAAAAATTTCTATGTTTCACATAATTTAATATTTTACGGTATGAAAGGAGAAGAGAGAAACAAAATCTGATTGCAAAACAATGTATCTTTTGATAAGTATTGTTTTATGTTTCAGACATAAGAAAAATAACAGAATATGTATCTTAACCAAAATATAATTTAAACATAAAGGAATATTTCATTTCTATTCAAAAAGGAATAATAAATCTTAAGCACGGGTCTTCTTAATACTTATAGTATGTCAAAGAAATATGTAACTTTTTTAAAGTTACCTTTGTAGTTTGTGATGGTAGTTGTTGTACTAAATTACCACATTCATGGCCATAGATGTATTGAAGAAGAATGTAGGAAAATGAAACGAACTTTGGGAAGAGAAACCACGTGATCTGAAACATAGAAGTTTGAATCTCAAAATCACAGAATTTTATTAAAGAGACTTATCTCAAGCCAAAAATATCCATGTTTTGCATTGAGTTCTTATGATCATTTATATGAATCAGATTGAAACCAAAATGGTTATTCAATCCCTTTTCTTAGGCTATTCAAATAAAACAAAATCTTTGACTCCTAGAAAATAGGACAATTAGAGGAGAGAAATCTTGATTTTTCAACTACATTCAGTGAGCCATCCTACCAACAACTGGAGAAGAATATTCCAAGTCTCATCTGAGGGGTAACATAATGACTTCATTTTCCTAAATGCAATATCCAATTTTCCAAAGAAGGTAGAAATCGTCTATCAGTATGCCTACAATGGTATGTCATATTAAAGTATCAGCCATTCTCCAAACTTTATCTTATTTTCCTCTTACAACAAACAAATTTTTTTTTGTAATTTTCATATGATAGAAGTTTCCCTTTTTTATCCCAAACTGAAGGTAATCTCATCTTTACTAATTTCTCAAATATATTTGTGAAATATTCAACATTTGTATTCACCATTATGCATTTATTTTGAGCTTGTTGTATCATATTTCTCTTTGAAAAAACCCTTTCATTTTCCATAACCATTTCAGTTATGTTTGTGAAACCTTTTCTTGCTAATTTTTTTGACAATCTCGTTGTTGGATATGATGATTCTACTTCCTATAATAAAGGATATCCTCCCTTCATAGTTTCAATATGTTTGGCATACAAATCAATTTGTTCTTCCATCTGAATCATTTTCTTCAATAGTTGTTCTTTGTCTGGACTTCCTGTAGTTCTGGAGTCTTTACATGATCGATTCTTAGGATGTTAATTCTTTTCTTCAATGCCTATATCTTTGTTTCCTTTGTTTTTATTAGCGCTTGTACACATGATTCATATTTTGGATTAGATCCTAGGTCCATTACCCATTGTTCCAACTCTTCTACCCTTATTTTCCTAGTTCTATTGGCTAACTTTTCATTTTTTAGATGAGTCTTAAGATTCTCAATTATGAATTGAAGCTTCTTGATTCCAAGATTTTCTATCACAACATCCTTGTTTGTCGTTTATACATTTTTTCTATGCAAGTTGAATGTATCCAATGGATGAACTGCATTAAGATCAATGGAAATGTTTGTCACCTTCTTTTGCTCCTTTGGATTCATAACTTCTATATTTAATCTTCCTTTCTTATAATCCATAGATGATATCATCCTGGTATGGTATATATCATGTTCATAAATTTTAGGAATAATATTATTTTTATTATTTTCACCTATTTTTTTTATTTCCATGAAATAATGAACCTGGTCGATCTGCTTTGCTTCATCATTAATCCATGATTTTGTTTCATTTTAACTATATACACTTGTTGGACACACCGACCACACTAAGAGGGGGGTGAATCAGTGTAGGGCTCTTTTTTAAACTTCCCTTCACAAAAATTATTAGCTAGAAATCACCAATTACTCAACACTCATTACTGTCATTTATAATCAGTTGTATGTGAACATATATTAGCAACATATAACAACAACATATATCATCAATAAGTCATCACCACAAGGAACACAAAGAACACAATATGTATGTACAATTATGTTTTTTATTACGGACTATAATCCTTGGGTTATCAGTAACAACTGAATAGATTTACAACTCCACAAGAGCACCAGCTCTACAATACAAGACTCGTCTTACACAACTCCACACCAACTGAGAAGAGGAATCAATCCTCAACAGATGTCAATCTGTCAACAGGTACGTGATCTGTCAGTAGTGAAGCACGTGTATGTACAACATCCTGTGTATGCCTTAGGGTTTTCTCTCTATGAAAAACTCAGATCCTTTGGATCCTTCAGTCACATCTACTTTTGTCTTTCATTGTCCCATCTGAACCATAACCAATCACAACACATCTATGTTGTCCCACATCTTACTCATGCTCTTCAACCATACAATATGAATGTTACTTAGTCATGTATAAGAAACCAGTATACTATGGCAATCATATCAGTACTGAATTATAAGAGTGTTCCTCACTCTATCAATCAACCAACATAACCATATCACAACAGCCATACCAAGAACTCCTTAAGCATTCACCATACAATAAGCAAGAATATCCAACAAGACAACTATGTAACCATACCAGAGTTTCTATGGAAAATCTGAGCCCATGGAATGCAGATCTGGAACTTGCTTCAGACTTCAAGAAACTGGCATCAACTCACACTCAAGTCTCCATGACTTCATCCAACTGTACGTTCTTTGTCTTCCTTCAACCCCTTTCTATGCTCTTCAAGCTATGCTCAAGAGACGATTTTCACAAGAGACCCTTGCTTCTTATTTATACTCTCCATGTAGCTTCCTTAGAAGCATCTTCTAGGCCACTTTGTCCACATAGTCACCTATGCCCAACTTTTCCCAATTTTCCACTTGTCCATGTATCCAATAGCCACTTGACCACTTAACCCATTTTCCTCATTTTAGGGTTAACCTTCTTATAATCATTTTCCATAATTAGAAAGTTCTCCATTTACTTTATTATTTAAATAATCCTCCTTGACTTTGTCACTTCACTTTATTATTTAAATAATCCTCTTTGATTTTGTCACTTCATTTTAATATTTAAATAATCCTCTTTGACTTTGTCACTTTATTATTTAAATAATCCTCCTTGACTTTGTCACTTCACTTTATTATTTAAATAATCCTCTTTGATTTTGTCACTTCACTTTAATATTTAAATAATCCTCTTTGACTTTGTCACTTTATTATTTAAATAATCCTCCTTGACTTTGTCACTTCACTTTATTATTTAAATAATCCTCTTTGATTTTGTCACTTCACTTTAAGATTTAAATAATCCTCTTTGACTTTGTCACTTTATTATTTAAATAATCCTCCTTGACTTTGTCACTTCACTTTATTATTCAAATAATCCTCCTTTATTTTGTCACTTCACTTTATTATTTAAATAATCTCTTCTTTGCAAGCACTTTGACTTCTTTGACCTTTTGGGGCTTCAAGCCAACATATGAGGGTCCTCCAATTTCATAAGGCCATAACTCTCAAACCGTGAGGAGTTATATGACGTTACACATACCACTGAAAATGGCTTGACAAGCACTATCCATCTAGAATAGTTTCACTAACAAATTCGTTGATCTTAATCTCATTATTCCATAATTAAGAATGGGTTCTCTAATCATACTTCTAAGATAACTCAACCACAAAGCATCTTCCCATGAGGGATTTCACCATAAGGGAACCACTTTGGAGTTCACCGCAAAGCGTCTTCCCATGAGGGTTGGCTTTCACCATAAGGGGACCACTTTGGAGTTCATCCATTTGTACAACCATGAACTTTGGAGTTCACTGCAAAGTGTCTTCCCGTGAAGGCTTTCACCATAAGGGGACCACTTTGGGGTTCATCCATTTGTACAACCATGACAAGAAAATAATGAGTCATATTTACATCAATCCAACTACAACTCATTGATCCATATTCATCTATGCATACGACTATGACTCCTCTTGACATCAATCCATTGACATCAAGGTCAATACATGATCCATCAATCAAGGTCAATACATGATCCATCAATCACTACATCAATATACTATAACAAGATATTGTTCCTTTGACATCAATCCTTTGGCATCAATGACAACATGATCCAAGAATCTCCCCCTTTGGCATTGATGGAAATACCAACATTTATGTCAACACCAATCATTGATGGAAACATGTAGACAAGGCATTGCTCTACATCAATAGGCATCTCAATCACATCAATGTGACTATCTCTTTCCCTTTGACATCAATGGAAAAGGTTCATTCTCCCCTTGGGGCTTCTCCCCTTGTCTGAATTCCTTTAATCTTCCTCTGAATAATCTCTCCCATTTTGAACAAGGGATATCACTATGATGTAATGCTTAAGATATATAGCTCATGCTCCCCTTGGAACTATGCCTATGTCCTATTTCTCCAAGTATAGGTCTCTTTTTCAAGTATTTATCTTTGCATCTGATAAATCTCTCCTCCTAGAATCATGTGAATAAGAATGAATCCCCATATGGGTATGTCTCCCCCTATATTATCTACAATATGAACAATATGCTTCTGCTGCAAATTCTACTGCTCAACCAGAACATAGATCAATTGCTCTTTCTATGATGATCCTTGGACATGTCCATGCATCTGAGATAGTCTTTCAACACTCAACCATATATCACCACCATACATACAACAATTATGTATGCCAACATGTACTCTTGAAAACCTACAACAAACATGTCAGACCCTGCAACACAGAGTTATACCATCATACCATGTTGCAACTCATATGCATAGACCTTTTCCCAAGGCTTTTTACCACAAATATGCGACCTGTTGCATAGATAGCTCACATATGTACGCGATCTATTCATAGGTCAGTTTATGTACGTATGTAATCGTTACCATTGTAACCTACGTATGCTTCTAAAGATGACAAACTTGAGCATCCCTTAAGCCTTCCATTTTGTTCTAATTGTTCATTTTTCTTCACCCACTTTTGAAGGTGTCCCAAATTTTCAGAAATTGACCTCTGAGATTCCATATTTTCAAAAATGTCTTCCTTCCTAACTCCATGCCTTCTTCTAGTCATGTTATATGAAGTCCTCATCATGGAATTTCTTCTTGTGTTCCAACAATCCTGGAATTTGTGGCCAAATCCACTACAGTTGTAGCATCTCATGGTGTGACAATGAGCAGTAATATGTCATGCTTGATTACATCTCCAACACCTTAGGGTGTTATGAAATATTTCACTATCTGGAACATAGATCAACTGCTCTTTCTATGACGATCCTTGGACATGTCCATGCATCTAAGATAGTCTTTCAACACTGAACCATATATAACCACCATACATACAACAATTATGTATGCCAACATGTAATCATGAAAACTTGCAGCAAACATGTCAGACCCTGCAACACATAGTTATACCATCATACCATGTTGCAACTCATATGCATAGACCTTTTTCCCAAGGCTTTTTACCATATATATGTGGCTTGCTACACAGATAGCTCACGTATGTACGCGACCTATTCATAGGTCATTTTGTGTATGTATGTGACTATTACCATTGTAACATGTTTATGCTTCTAAAGATAACAAACTTGAGCTTCCCTTAAGGCTGTCATTATGTTATGACTGTTCATTTTTCTTCACCCACTTCTGAAGGTGTCCCAGATTTTCAGAAATTGACCTCTGAGCTTCCATCTTTTCAAAAATGTCTTCCTTCCTAAATTCATGCCTTCTTCTAGTCATTCTATATGAATTCCTCATCATGGACTTTCTTCTTGTGTTCCAACAATCTTGGAATTTGTGGCCAAATCCACTACAGTTGTAGCATCTCATGGTGTGACAATGAGTAGCAATATGTCCTGCTTGATTACATCTCCAACACCTTAGGGTGTTATGAAATCTTTCACTATATTTCCTTGCATAATATCTTCATTCCAAAGCTTTGTGACCATATTCATTACATGAGTAACATTGACCATGAAAAACATTTGTATACCTTTGCTTTGGTGTCCATCTTGAAGGTGTCTCTCTTCCTTGAGGTGTAAAGATGAAGTCTTTATGTTTTCCTTTCTTTGTTCTTTTGAAACTTTCCTTTCCTTATGTAGATGATTGACTTGCAACATTATTTCCATCCTTTGAGAGTGAGGGACTTACCTCATGCTTCTTTGAAGTGCTTGCTTCAACATGTGTAGCTTCTTTCTTGTATCCAAGACCTGATTTATCATTTGGGGTTCTTTGACTATCCAGGATCTCATTCAATATTGTTGAGGTATTCAAGAATTTGTTTGAATTATCTACTTTCTTTCTAAGATCAACAACTTTAGCTTCCAACTTATGACAGGACTCTTCCTTTTCATTTACTTGATTCTTTAGTAATTCCTCTACCCTTTTGGCTTCTTCAATTTGGGTCTTGAGATGGACATTGACTTCAAGACTTTTACTAATCTCATCATCTAGCTTCTTATTCTCTTCTATTTCATTCTTTAGTCTTTTTATCTCTTCTTCTTTTTCTTCTAATTGAGTTTTTTTACTTTCTTCTTATTCTTTGAGCATTTCCTTTAACTTCAAGATATGCCTTTGATTCTTTTTAAGAAACCTTTTAGTGTTGTCAGAAAGATAGCTAATTTCTATGTAACAATGGTCATAGTTGTATTCAAATAGACCTTGTTCATCTTTCCTTTTAATATATGATAGTTCTTCTTCTACTTCTTCCATGGGATAACTATCATTTAATTATACACATACTATCTCTAGATTTTCTTCTTCACTTGTAGAGAAATATTCAACATCATCACATTTTGAAATATTGCAATCAGGGGTTTTTGGAGATTCTTTCCCTTCATTGATCTTGATAGAATTGTCTTCAAGGTCTTCCTTTTTT
>ML806384.1:100035-124222 GCA_009831015.1 Picea engelmannii | reverse complement strand
AAATCTTGGAATCAAGAAGCTTCAATTCATAATTGAGAATCTTAAGACTCATCTAAAAAATGAAAAGTTAGCCAATAGAACTAGGAAAATAAGGGTAGAAGAGTTGGAACAATGGGTAATGGACCTAGGATCTAATCCAAAATATGAATCATGTGTACAAGCGCTAATAAAAACAAAGGAAACAAAGATATAGGCATTGAAGAAAAGAATTAACATCCTAAGAATCGATCATGTAAAGACTCCAGAACTACAGGAAGTCCAGACAAAGAACAACTATTGAAGAAAATGATTCAGATGGAAGAACAAATTGATTTGTATGCCAAACATATTGAAACTATGAAGGGAGGATATCCTTTATTATAGGAAGTAGAATCATCATATCCAACAACGAGATTGTCAAAAAAATTAGCAAGAAAAGGTTTCACAAACATAACTGAAATGGTTATGGAAAATGAAAGGGTTTTTTCAAAGAGAAATATGATACAACAAGCTCAAAATAAATGCATAATGGTGAATACAAATGTTGAATATTTCACAAATATATTTGAGAAATTAGTAAAGATGAGATTACCTTCAGTTTGGGATAAAAAAGGGAAACTTCTATCATATGAAAATTACAAAAAAAAATTTGTTTGTTGTAAGAGGAAAATAAGATAAAGTTTGGAGAATGGCTGATACTTTAATATGACATACCATTGTAGGCATACTGATAGACGATTTCTACCTTCTTTGGAAAATTGGATATTGCATTTAGGAAAATGAAGTCATTATGTTACCCCTCAGATGAGACTTGGAATATTCTTCTCCAGTTGTTGGTAGGATGGCTCACTGAATGTAGTTGAAAAATCAAGATTTCTCTCCTCTAATTGTCCTATTTTCTAGGAGTCAAAGATTTTGTTTTATTTGAATAGCCTAAGAAAAGGGATTGAATAACCATTTTGGTTTCAATCTGATTCATATAAATGATCATAAGAACTCAATGCAAAACATGGATATTTTTGGCTTGAGATAAGTCTCTTTAATAAAATTCTGTGATTTTGAGATTCAAACTTCTATGTTTCAGATCACGTGGTTTCTCTTCCCAAAGTTCGTTTCATTTTCCTACATTCTTCTTCAATACATCTATGGCCATGAATGTGGTAATTTAGTACAACAACTACCATCACAAACTACAAAGGTAACTTTAAAAAAGTTACATATTTCTTTGACATACTATAAGTATTAAGAAGACCCGTGCTTAAGATTTATTATTCCTTTTTGAATAGAAATGAAATATTCCTTTATGTTTAAATTATATTTTGGTTAAGATACATATTCTGTTATTTTTCTTATGTCTGAAACATAAAACAATACTTATCAAAAGATACATTGTTTTGCAATCAGATTTTGTTTCTCTCTTCTCCTTTCATACCGTAAAATATTAAATTATGTGAAACATAGAAATTTTTCCTCTAAATGTTGATATTTAAATACTTAAAGACTAGTAATACATGCCTAAAGAGAATAACAAAAACACTTTGTTTTAGGATAGATCAATTCAATTAAATCAATTATAGTGAATGGATTCCTTGGAATAGTTTCCTAGCTAGAAACATCTCAAGGGTTACAACACTTGCAATGCTACATTTGTGTAATAGAGAAACAAAATTAACCGCAAGAAAAAAACAACATTTACATTCTCTTCTTCACTGTATTGGTGACTAATAATTTTCCGAGCACCGATATAATCCCTGTGTATCGAAGAGAATCACATGTTCTTCGCTGATACAATCTTTCCCCATACATTGGTGTCGGTCCTATATCCGACACTGATATGTCCTCTTTCTTTCGATGACCATCACAAGTTGAACACCGATGAACCCTGCCTTCATTGGCAAGGATCATACATTTGGTGCTGATATAAATATTTCCCCTTCATCAGTGAAAACTTAGATATTGACAATGATATAAATTGCAGTATTAGTGAACTATATTTTTCTAACTACCAATATGGCTCTCTGTATCAGAAATAATCACTAGTTAGGTTCCAATACATGTATGTATCAACGTACAAACTTCCAAGTCTCCAATTCCACTGAAAAGCATTAAAAAACCACCTAGAAAGGAAAAAAAAACTCTTTCTTTTCCTATTTTAGTCAATAAACATTTGATTTATCTGTTTAACACTAAATTTTCTTGAGATTAATGATGAATATGTCTCCTTTTATAGAATGGACAATGTATCCTCCTCGCAAACGCTCGCAAAGAGCTGACAAGGCCCATGTTGAAGAGGCATCTACAAGAAAGAGTGCATAAGAAGAAGATGTTGATACCCTAGGGCCTGTATACGATGACACCAAAGGTGTTATCGAAAAATATACTTTTCTCAAGTGGGATGAAGTGTATCAAATGTTTAACAACCAAACATTCTACCAAATGCTAGAAGATGATCGTGATCTCCAGAAATCCAAAAATATCGGAAATCCAAACTATACAAGGTGACAACACAGGCAATGGTTTTTCCTTGCGTGGAAGCTATCTCATGGATTATAAAGCATGCTATAGAAGCTAGATACATTTTAAGGCTAAAATACACTCACTCACTTTCTTTGAGGCTTCAATAATATCTTTCTATTAAAAAATGGAAGATGGGGAGAGATCACCAGATGAGAAGCTAATAAATAAGTTCCCGCACAATCCAAAAGAGCTTCTAAAGTCCTGGTACAAACCCGACAAGGTATTCAAGTCAAGACCATCAGGTGAGTACCCCAACAACTTGCTCAAAATTCCATATCAATACAAATTGGCCATGATATGCAGACTGTATGGGGAGATGATGCTCAGAGGTTCAGGATAACCTGGGTTCCCCTTCTATACTATGTCGCAGATGTAGGGTCATATTTTAACTGGGACAACATTTATTGTCATATTTGGAAGAAGCAATCAAAGAAACAAAGAACACCATGCCATGGGATGTCCCAAGCTTTCGTATGTCCTTGTATCTCTTGGACATGATGTGCATATTCCATGCATTCCCACAGATGGGTTGGACATGGAAGCTTGGTGATCCTCCTATCCAAATCTACTGCAAGATACTGTGGGAGCATAATTACCAAACCAAGTATCATAAAATATGTGACAACTTCTTGGCCCCCTTGTACCAACTTATATTCGACTCGCCTGCACCATGCATGATAGATAAAGCACAAGCTATAGTCAATAGGATAGGGGAATGACACCTCCTGGAGTATGCAATGTACCATAGGATATATAGGGCCACCAAATCCCCACACTTGCTTCCAAAATTCATTCTAGACAAGTTGGTGCTACAAGAGATCCCATACCATACCATTGTGCATGGGGTTGGTGTAGCACTATACATAGACAATAAGGCTATCTGGCCTCCTCTCCCACTCTAGGTCAAGTCCAATTCACTTGAATATATCAAGGAGGCGCAAGAGGAAGTAAAGACATTGGAATATTTCACTTCAGAGAGGAAATGTTTTGGAGGTACAATCCCCTAGATGTAGTCAAGGATCATTGTATCAACTACAGGTACAGGTGGGACTATTCATCCAATGTTTGGGAAGAAGAGGAAATCCACTAAAGTGTGAGGACATAACATGATGTTATATTCAAGAGGAGGGTCAATCCATTGGGAAAAATAGTAGATGAACAACGAATTTTAGAAGCTTGGAAGAAGGTTGAAGAAGAAACAACGACAAAAACCTCCAAAGCGACAAAAACTACAACAACAAAAGAAGAGAGGAAAAGGAAAGCAACAAAAGATGCTGAAGTATAGGAAGGAAAGAAGAGGAGGATGAACGAAGGAAACATAAAGAGGTCGAAGAAGTAGCAACAACCAAAACCATTGCAAAACAACAAAGGAAGAAGGAGAAAATAAGAAAGAAAAAGGAGGAAGAAGCTGAGTGGAAGATATGTGAAGAATCCAAAGCAGTAGGAAAGGCAACCTCAAAAGAAAATGTAGCAACAACTAAATCAATAGTTGAAGAAAAAGAAATAGCAGAAGTTGATGTAGTAGCAAAGGAAGTTGTATAAGTAGAGGTAGAAGTGAAGGAAAAATAAAAAGTAGCCGAAGAGAAAACAATGAAGGAAACAACTGAGGAACAAAGGAATAAATATGAAGAGGAAAGAAATGACACGACATCCCCTATGGACATGGAAATTCTAGGCTCGTCAAATGATATTCCCCTTATGGGAGGAAAATTTTCATTGGGCGAGCTAGGGCTGGGAATGTTCACACCCTCCAAGGCTCAGAAGGTTTCCAATTTGAACACCTTTAGGTTTGATAAAGCCACTAGAAAGATAGTGTTGTAGAAGACCAGGAAGCTCCCAGTTTTTGGGAAAGCTCCACTATCTATGACTACCAAAATGATTGTGATAGAAAATTTCAGAAAGGACACGCTTTCAATTGCTTCAGATGGTGTTACCTTCACCTTGGCATCAAAGAAGAGTATTAAGGACTAGGTGCGAGAGAAGGAAGAAAATGATGAAATGATTAGGGAACTAGAGGAAGAGATCAAGCGTAGAAAAAGGGACAAGGAAAGAATTAGGGAGTTCATGCTATGCACCAATAAATTTAGAACATAACTTCATGAAATGGCGACATATATGGATGAAAATATGCAAGTTTTCCAATAGTTAGCAGCATAGATTATGGCGCAACATAGTAGAGAACAAGCCAAGAACACAAAGTTTGCTGCCATTAGGGAATGTATGAATGAAATGCAACATTGGATCGTTGAGAATATATATGCCTCATCAAAGATTCCCTACATGTCTAAATGGGAAATACATATCAATTATGTTTCCCTCGATAACTGCCAACAGACCGATGAGAGAGTGGAAAAAGAATTAAAGAATTCACTACTAATTTGTGCACAACTTCACAAGGTGGAACACATATTAGCATATAAAGGAAACCTACCATAGATCGAAGAAATCGGGAAGATGAAGACCGATGAACATATCTTTTCAGAGGTCGAGATAAATATGAAGTAGCGACAAACAAATTCCATGGTTGTGACCGAGGTGACAATAGACTTTATGGATGATCATCACATAAAGCCATATAGAACACAAAACATGATCCAATCATTCATGGTCAATTTGACAAGGGATATGAAGATCCTCTCATAGAATTTAGTGGCTCAAGAGATTGCACTGGAGTTGCTAATGTTCCATAGAATCATCTCCATTTTTGGGCAACATGAAGTCTAGGAAGCCTACCTAAAAGAAAGGACAAATGAAGGGGTCATAACAACCAATTCGAAATTATTCACAGCCACCTTATTTTTTTCCTTTTTTTTACCTATACACAATTTTGTACTTATTATAAGACATGTCAAAATAGGTAAAATGGGAAGGTGAAAAGAAATGTAACTAATTCTTGCAGAATTCAAGAAACCCCCATAGGCAGTTACTTAGGAAACTATAAGTAAAGGAAGAGACCACTTTGAAATGGGCTCTTCAACTTTGTAATTTTGGAGAAATATTTTTCTGAGATAATATTGAGAATCCCTTGGGGCCAATTATCTTGAGAGAAATACCATTTTTATGATGGTGGTTTGCTTTGAACTATTTCAAGTAAATGCTAGGATATCTAGAAATGCTGTAGAATTTTGTTGCACTTATATACTTCACTTTTGTGAACATAAATTTTCTGCACCAATTTTTTTTCTCTCTTATTATTTGTTTTGAGATGATGAGGAGGTTTTATGTATGTGAGTGCATAGCTTAGAATTATTTTGTTGTGTTTTTGTATATTTATGCTACTAACCCTTATTTCTCTCTAGCAACTACCTGGAAGAAATTTGTTGCAGGGATTGTTAGCACCTCGATCTGTTTGTTAGTTACCCTTATTTGTTCTTGGCTAGGATAGAATATAATATGTTTCCTTTCTGCAAGTAGTCTATTTTTCATTTTCATATACCCCTTTGCATTAAACCACTCATTCACCCCCCAAACCAGTAATGGCAGTCGAGCCATAATCCAGATGGGTCTCCTAATCCAAACAATGTGAATTCTAATTGGGATATCGTATCGGGGAGTACCCTTGTATGTTGAAGGGAATTTTTCCTATGTCAACAGAATTGGAACTAGAAGGAGGGCATGAATTGTATGACTAGAGGTAACGCTTGATACTCGCATGGTTAGATCTATATCAACATTCCCATCATCCAACAACCACTACATATTTTTTAAGAGAAAGAAATTCGTTTTTAAGATTTCAACCCTACATTTGAAATCCCCATTTTTGGAAGTCATGAAACTAATCCTAAGACTTGGTACATTGTCCCTAACGTAGATTTTTCTAAAAATCAATGAATTACCTTCTCATTGGCTAAGTTAATTGGCCACTTATCTATAGCTTGAACACTACCAAGGAGGAGAGCTACTCGAAGACCCATTAATCAATCCAACATTCTTGTTGGCTCTGTTGATGACTTCATTGAGGTTAATTTACAAGAAATATGTTATCCTTGTGACCAAACTCCTCATACTGCTCCGGGTCCTACCATTCTCGGTTCTAAACATTAGTCTATATCTGAATCTCATTCTGAATATGAAGAGGATGACATGACTAGAAATATAAATGTCATTCTAGCATGGATGTCTCAGGGAGATTCAAATCTACCTGTACCAATGCATGACCTGCCCAAAGTTCCATAAATACTTCTTTTGAAGTGTGATCTAGACGAATCATGTTCTCTAGAAGATCACATTAAGAATTTATATTTGTCGATATGACTCCCTGATGTCTGACACAAATATGTGGTATGTAGGATTTTCCCTTATACTTTTAAGAATAAGGCTTCCATGAGGTACTATAATCTTCCAACCAGATCTATAACCAGCTGTGATAATTTTGAGAAAGCATTTCTCGATAAGTTCGGAGATGAGAAAACTCCCACAATGCTATTTAAAGAAATGGTAACTCTTAAAATGGAAAAGAAGGATAAATTCAAGGATTTAAACCAACGTTTTACTACCATCCTGAACAAGTTCCCTCCTGATGCTGCCCCCATTGAAGCATGAACAATAGAATATTATACTTTAGCAATAATTACACCCCTCCATAAACATGTTTGTCAAATGAGTTGACAGAGCTACTTTAGCACTAAAATTTGAAGAATCTGAGTTTGATAAGGAAATGCTCTCTTTAGGTAGCCATCCCATAGCCGAGGAAAGCAAATCATATGGAAAAAATCCTTTGCTCCTGGCTAATCCTCTTAAAGGAACACAAGGACTTAGATAACATATTCAAGCTAGTAAAAAAGTTGTCCAACGAAGTGGTATATCTAAAGAAGAGTGGTGGTGAAGGATCCTCTAAACACAACTCTTTTTTTCCTTTCTTTAAAAGGATTGATAACCCACCTAAACCACCAGATACCCTTGGTCTCATGTTAAACCTCGATGATTTTAGCATGGATAATTTCTGTTCCTATCACCAGATGAATAACTATGAAAGACCTATCCTCAATGGATTAATTCCACGACCTTGGTCATCAATCAATTGTCATACCAGAAGGAAAATTCTTATGATCAAACCCAAGAAACAAAAAATGAAGAGGCCACCAAGGAAAAGGAAACCACATAAGAATCTGCCATTTTTTTATGGGATTGATTTTTAGACTTTGATGACGAACATGTTGAAGAAATTTCTTTAGGAGACACCCAAATCATGAAAGCTACTCCCAAGGATTATAACTTGCACAACAAATGGGTAGTATCCAATACCACTCTACCTTATAAAACTGCAAGTGCTCCTAGAAAGATAAGCCCTCCCACAACCACAAAGAAGCCAATCAATCCTTCCCAGGTTGGTAATTCCCCCAAAACTTCAAAATCAAACAAAACTATGAATATATATGATAGTCACTCCTTGGACTACAATGTCATTGAAGATCTAAATAAAACCAAAGAAAACATTTCTATGTATGACATATGTTCTCTTCCTTAGTGGATAGACCTCATTCTTGATACATTCCAACCCACAACCTCTCACTTGAAGACTACTGTTGTAGAAAAAAAATGCTTCCAAATCTATTGAAGCTAAGGCCGAAGAGAAAACTGGGACAAAGTCCACGATGAATGCAACTATTATAGGGTCACATTCTTGATCCCAGGTCCCACCTTTCTTACTCATGTTTGAATTTTTCAATTTCAATGTGCAAAATTACTTAACAAAATTCGACGCTTCTTTGAATGTGATTCCATACTCAGTTTTTCAAAAGATAAATGCTATCCCTGAGAAAAGCACAACCGATAATACCCAATTAGAAAGATCATATTTTAAAGTAATGGGATAACTTAAATATGTCATGATTAGATTAGCTTATGATCCCATAGTACATCAAGTTATTGATATCATTGGAGTAGATATTCCAGAAGCTTATGGTTTATTGTTGAGTAGGGACTGGTCCATGAAACTACATGGTTATTTCTCCACATATTAGACTCATCTATGGCTAATATACACGAGAATGATGAATCAAATTAGAGTTGACAATGAATATCATATGAAGAATATGGTAACTGAGATCGAAGGTAAGAACAAACATATCTGTTTTTCTCATACTACATTGGGAAATTGTTTTTTAAAAGATGACCATGGTTTCTATACAACGCAACGATATTCATTTCAAGCATACAAATAGTTTGAACACCTTCATTACACTCAGACTTATGAAAATGACTGTAAAATAATAGAAACATACAATTTTTTTTTACTAACTCAATTATAGGAACTGGAATTTGGAAATTATTGTTTTATGGCTCCAGATCACAAGAAGGAGTCGAGGCAGGTTGTAAAATGATTATTCCTGAAAAACAAAAAACTTTGATATCCCTCCTCTTGGAATTTGAATGCACCAACAACACAACTGAATATGAAGCATTGGTTCAAGTTCTAGAAAAGGCTATCAATCTCAAGGTAAAATGCCTAAGGGTTTTTTGTGATCTAGAAATAATCGCCAGACATGCAAATAATTCAATACACTTCCTGTCCCTCCACGTTAAAATATACTAGCAAGTGGTAAGCAATATGATAAATTATTTTGATTCTTTTAACATTACTTCCATAACTTGTTCTCAGAATGCTGCTCTGATACTTTGGCTAATGGAACATCTATATTCACTCCTTTGAATAATGGTTTTTCTGTCAAAATTATTTTTAGGCATTTTGTACTTGATACCGTCACTAGCTGGATGGTATTCAATGGAAAATCTTAGCCAATCAATTTCCTTACTAGTGTAAACATGTTCCAAGATTTTGTGATAGATGTTGAAGTTCACCAACGAAATCTACAAGAATATCTGGATGAGGCAGATACGATTAAAATTCATTTCCTCCTAAGGAATGTATTGTCACTTGAAAATATTTTGATTTGTAGTCCAGATTCAAAACAAAAAAAATCCAAAGACAAACATCTCAACTATGATGCACTCCTTGGTAAATCTTGGCACTCACAAATAGTCGAAGTTCATTAACTTAGGCACTTGTTGTTTGGAAGTAGAGAATGATACTTTCACTCAGTTGTTCAAGAAGTATCGAGGTGTGTTTACATGGACTTATGAGGACTTGAAAACATATGACACTCACATTATTAAGCATATTATTCCCCTCAAAGAAGGTGTCAAACCTTTTCAATGGAAACTTAGGAAAATACATCCCACTCTTGAGCTTCTGATCCAAAAGGAGCTAAAAAAGTTGTTAGATGCTTAGATTATTTTTAAATTTCGACATTCTACTTGGGTTTCAAATTTGGAACCAATGATAAAGAAGTCTGGGGAAATCAAGTTGTGTATAGATTTCAGAAATATGAACCAAGCCTCTAACAAATACAACTATCCCGTTCCCCCAATGGAACATATACTCTGACTTGTATATGGTTCTCAAATGTTTTATTTATTAGACAAGTTATCTAGATACAATCAAGTTCTCGTAGTGGAACCCAATATAGTAAAGACCACTTTCAGAACTAAGTGGGGAATATTCACATATAGAAGGATGCCCTTTGACTTGATCAATGCAGGCACAACTTTCCAAAGGGAAATGGACATAGAATTCAAACATTTGATTGATCAAAGTGTGGTGATATAACTTGATGATTTCATAATGTATTCCAAGAAAATAGTTGATCACCCACACCATTTGAAACAATTTTTTGAAAGATGCAGGAAGTATGATATCTCTCTGAATCCAAAGAATGTCATCTTTGTTGTTTCAGAAGGAAAATTGTCGAGGCATATCATTTCTAAAGATGGGATCTTGGTTGATTCAGAGCATATTAAATCTATCATGCAAATCCCATTTACGAACAACGAAAAATCGATGAAGTCATTTTTTGGAAAGATAAATTTTGTATGGATATTCATGTCCGACTTTGTTGAGATAATCAAACCTCTTCAACATATGATCAAGAAAAATGCACAGTTTAAGTGGACATCTGTTGCGAAGGAATCCTTCGAAAAAGTTAAATCTTCCATAGTGGTATCCCCTACACGAAAAATTCCAGACTTCTCCAAATATTTCTTGTTATATACATTTACCTTTGATCATTCTCTTGCAGTGGTGCTCACCCAGAAAAACCAGCAAGGGAATGAATGCCCCATAACATTCATGATCACAGGTCTTCAAGGTGATGAACTGAACTACCCACTAGTGGACAAGAAAGCATTTGCTATTCACAAATCCATCAAATAGTTTATACCTTACATATTGAATAACCATACCGAGGTAATCATTCCTCACCCAACTGTAAGATTTATGTTTGTCCAAAAGGAGCTAGGGTAAATACGAGGAAATTGTATGATGGCCTTGCAAGAATATGAATTGGAATTTAAGCCCACGACTATTGTCAAAGGTCAAGGCCTTTGCAAATTAGCGACCGAAGTCATGGATTTAGAAAATCAATCGGAAGAAGGCTGGCAAGGAGAACCAATACTGTACGCACAACAACCTTCCTATATACCGAAACTAGAGAATTCATGGTATAACAATCTGAAGTAGTATCTACAACATGGTACCTCTCCCGAACACCTTAATGCTAAGCATAAAAGAGCGTTGATATTAAAATATGCATAGTATCATTTAAACCATGGTATCCTTTTTAGAAGAAACTATGACAGAGTTGTCCACAGATTCCTGGAGAAATAAGATGCCAACAAAGTCCTCAAGGAACTTCATGACGGACAAGCTGGAGGACATTTATAGGAGAAAATACAACTCACAAAATTATGAGATCCATATACTATTGGCCTACGATATTCAAATATGCACATGCTTACTCCCGAAGCTGTGATATTTTCCATAAATTTGCTGGTAGAGAAAGTTGGTCAATTGTTCTGCTCCAACCTATAGTCATCTAAGAATCATTTGAATAATGGGGTTTATACATCATTGGTGATATCAACCCTCATTCATCCAAAAATCACAGGTACATTCTCATAGCCACTAATTATTTCACAATATGGATGGAATCCATACCGTTAATAAGGTAAACAAAGAAGTGGTGATTAATTTTTTGGAACAACACATCATTACCAAGTTTGGAGTACCTACTACCCTTGTTTCTCACAATGCTACTTATTTCTCTTATTTGAAACTAAAAAAGTTTGCTTTAGAAAAATAAATTATTTTGAAATATGAAGCTAACTATTACCCCCAAGGGAATGCCCTAGCTGAATCCACCAATAAGAACTTAATCTGTATCCTGAAGCGAACCATAGTAGATCAACAGATAAATTGGCATAATTCTCTACCTAACTCTATTTGGGAATATAGGGTCACTTTGAAAGAATCCATAGTGTTGTAACATTGCCAATTTTTTTGAACATTTTGCAATTTTTTTTGTAAAAAGGTTTCCTCATCATTTGGCTCAAGGTTGTTCTTAGTTTAAAACCCGCCTATTTTCTACCATCTCAAGATTTCAATCAAATAAGAATACTTAGGCTATCTCTGTCTTCCGAATTAAGTTGAGGTTCCTAATCCACCATTGATCCAGGTGGATATTGGTGGCCCACCACCTCTTCCAACTGGCTCAAAACAATTTTCTGACAATTTTGACAATTTACTATTTTTAGCAATTTTAACTTAGGGGGCCATTTTGAGGGCCTAAATGAAGGTTTTTCGGGATCAAGATTCTCAATGATGGACAAAGGAATGATTGAGCCCCCAAAATGAATCTCCTTGATGATACCTTTCCAACGGGCTATCATATACCTAAAACCGAGATCGTATGCAAAAGTTACGACCCCAGGAAGTTGATGTACTAACTTACCCAAACGGGGCCCACATGAATTCTGGCGCTTCATCTCTTAGGGTTAGGTTTTTGGATGTATAGGGTTTTTGGAATTCCTGTTTATTCTAAAAAGGCCTTCAGAGCCTCATTGTAATCATGTTCTTGTGAATGAGCGCAACTGTCACATCTCTTCTCAGAGATAAGCCGCCACCATTCCAACAAGCTTGTTTTCGCTGCATTTTACAGTTTCAACTTATTTCTTTATTGAATAGAAAGCCAGTTTTACTGTATCTCTGTTATTTTTTTTTAAGAACCTGTTAATAATCTGTAGTCATTTCATTCTTCTCATAAAATTCAGATCAATGGTATTAGAGCGCTCTGCTCCTTGTCGTCTTAATGATGTCCCCAACGAGGTTAGAGTACAAAGAGTTGGGTCTTGAGCTTGTTTCTCTTGAGGAAAAACTCTCTCGCACACCCAAGCGACCTCTCATGGCAAGAGAAAATAAAGATGGAGGATAGGATATCCTTTCAAATTGTTTATTAAGGAATCCCTCACGGAACAAAGGAACGAGATGATGGATAGTTTCACACAAATCCTTCGACGGCTACCAACAGGTGACACATCTTCTTCGAGCGGAGGCACCACCCCCTTCAAGATACAAATAAACTTTGATATTCCTATATTTGAAGGTCAGATAGATGCAGATGTTGTAGGCAAGTGGTTGAATCTACTAGAAGGGTATTTTTCTGTCCATAACTTTTCAAATAGAGAAAATATTACTTTTACACTCCTCAAAGCCGTTCCCCACGTCAAAGATTGGTGGGAAACTTTATGTGAGAAAAAGAAAATAGAGGAACTCTCACTATTTACAATCATGTCCACTTGAGATTCCTTCAAGGATGCTATTAAGGAACAATACTACCCTGTCGGAAGTTATGGTGACTTGTATACCAAATGGACCACACTGCGATAAGAAAGACACCAAGCAGTGCCAGATTTCACGAATATCTTTCATACCTTGTGCACCAAGCTGGGTGTCAAAGATTCAGAGAGACATCTAGTGCTCAAGTATCGTGACGCTCTGCATAGATACATCCAGACCAAAATGATTTTTTTTCACATCTCATCCTTGGGCGTGACCTACCGATATGCTGTTAAAATCGAGCAGAAGCTCAAACAAAAGATGCGATAATTTGGGACTGGGAACCCCTCACAAAAAAAACCAGGAAAGGGTGGCCCCAACCCATAGAAAAAAGGACAGAGCAAATATGGACAGTGTCAGGACAACCAGGCCAAGTTGCAAGCAAAGAAGGACACTGAAAAGACAAAGAAAGATACCAAGAAGTGGTGCGACTTCCATAAGAGCCCTTGGCATAACACTGCAGACTGTCGCTTAAAGTAGTCGTTGGTGGATGAAGTGAAAGCTTATGAATCAGATGCGGGTTCAGACTCTGAGACAAAACTAAAAAGGGGAAGACGGATCATTGATGCAGAACCCAGTGCCACTGTTTCTACCACCAAGCTCTAGCCTGGTGAACCAGATGAGCCAGAAGAAGGAGAACGCCTCTTCCATTCATAGATGTGGGTAAAAGGCACCCCGCTGCACTTCATTGTGGATAGCGGTAGCCAGAAGAACCTCATCTCAGCAGAGGTCATCAAGCGGTTGGACCCGCCGACAACACCGCACCCACAACCCTACACCATTGGATGGCTCCGCCAAGGAAGTGATCTCCACGTTAGCCAACAGTGTCAATTGTCGTACGACATCAAGCCCTTCAAAGACGACGTATTGTGTGATGTTTCTCCTCTCGAAGTTTGTGATGTTCTTTTGGGCCAACCTTATTTATGGAAACATCATGCTGTATATGAGTCTAGGCCTCGTAGTGTTATTATTACTTTGAACAGGAAATTTTACAGGATACCTGAGACAATCCCACCTAGTGCTATTTGCTTTATCTCTGCTAAGAAATGCAGGAAGGTCATCTCTCAGATGGGGAAGTTTGTCTTGTTTGTGATTTGCTCTCAGAATAAGCGAAAGGTCACAACCACATCCAGGGTCTCTGTGGCCGACCTCTCCACATAGAAGAAGCAAGTAGATAAGGTCGTGGAAGAATACTAAGATATATTCTCCTCACCTACCGGGGTACCTTTGCACTGCCAAGTCAAGCACCCCATCGATCTGACCCCCGGTGCACCGCTGCCCAATGGGCCAGTCTATCGTTGCGCTCTGTTAGAGAATGAGGAGATCAAGTGAAAAATCCAAGAACTGCTCCACAAGGGGCACACCTGTCCCAATTCATCACCTTGCAGGAGCCCAATCGTGATGGTACAAAAGAAATATGGAACCTGGCGACTCTGCATTGATTATCGGGCTCTGAATAAAATCACAGTCAGAAACTAGTACCCGATTCCCCGAATCGACGACCTCCTTGATTAACTCACGAGGGCCAAATACTTCAATAATATTGATCTGAATTTTGGGTACCACCAGGTTCTGATAGAACCGACATATGTATGAAAAACCGCCTTTAAGTCAAAGGAAGGCCTTTTTGAATGGTTGGTCATGCCCTTTGGTTTGACAAATGCTCCAACCACTTTCATGAGGATGATGGACGATATCCTACAACCATTCACCAATAATTTTGTAGTGGTGTATCTGAATGACATTCTCATTTACAACAAGACTTGGGCCGAACATTTGCAACATATTCAACAGATTCTACACACCCTACGATAGCACAAGCTATACGCCAACTTGGAAAAATGATCATTCGGCATGGACAGGGTCCATTACCTTGGCTACGTAATTGATAATCATGGCATACATGTGGATCCATCCAAGATCCAAGTCATCCGTGACTGGACAACCGCAACCACACTCACTGAGCTTCGAAGCTTCTTGGGCCTTACCAATTTCTACCGCAGGTTCGTGTTGGGATTCTCCCATATTGCATGGGCCCTTAGCCAAATAACCAGGGGTGGTGGTAAGACGAAATTTGCATGGGGCCAGTCCCAACAACAAGCGTTCGATGATTTGAAGCAACGCTTGTGCTCAACCCCAGTACTTTCACTACCATACCTGCAACAACCCTTTGAGATCGAGACAGATGCTTCAGACTATGCAGTGGGCACCGTTCTCACTCAGCACGACCACCCCGTGGCCTATCATAGTGAGACACTCTCAGATATTGTCCGTAAGTACCCTACTTACGACAAAGAAATGTATTCCATTGTGCAAGCCTGCCACTAGTGGAGACATTACATTCTTGGGAAGGAGACAATCATCCAAACTGATCATAAGCCACTGTAGTTCATGCAGACACAAGGAAAATTGCAGAATGATCGCCATCAAAAGTGGTCCACATACTTGCAGCAATTCCACCTCAATATCAAGTATAAAACATGAAGCACCAATCGTGTTGCTAATTTCCTTAGCAGACCACCAATCGCGACACTCATCATGGTGCTCGACTCCTATGACCATGAGACCTTTGGATTTCCCCAACTCTATGAGACATACCTGAACTTCGCCACCACCTATCAAATGTTGGGTGCAAATGCAGTTGTCAATAATTTCCATCTTCAGGATGGGTTGTTGTGTCATCTGGGCCATATCTGTGTTCCATCAAGCGAGTGAGAGAAGATTATCTAGAAAGCCCACTACAGTCGGGTGGCAAGACACTTCAGCGTCAAAAGACAGTGGTGATGCTACAAAAACATTTCTACTGGCCGAAACTTCGACATGAGGTCAACAAGTATATCAAGTCCTGCATTGCCTGCGCTATTGCCAAACTGACCACTAAGAAATAGGGCATGTACACCCCTCTTCCTTCTCTTGACATGCCATGGGAATCCATCTCAATGGACTACATTTTGGGCCTTCCGTCCACCAAGCAGGGAAATGACTGTGTTTTTGTGGTTGTTGATTACTTTTCTAAGATGGCGATTCTGATTGCCTGCAAGAAGAACATCACAACATAGACCACTGCCAAGCTCTTCTTTGAACGAATCTAGGTATGTTTTGGAATCCCACAAACCATTGTCTCATATTGGGACAATCGATTTCTCAACACATTCTGGTCAAGCCTCTGGTCACTATTGGACACCAAACTCACCAAATCCATGGCCTTCCACCCCCAGACAAATGGCCAAACTGAGGTCGTCAATCGAATGATTGTGCATATTCTTCGCATGTATAATTCAAAGCACCCTCACACATGGGATGAGAGCCTTCCCTATGTCCAACATAACTACAATCGAGCCCTGCATATCTCAACCGACCACAACCCCTTTCAGGTGGAGTTGGGATTCCAACCATTGGGTCCCATAGATGTTGCACTTCCCCTTGCGGTCACCTCCACTGACTCATCTCCTACTCCAACTGAAGCTGACAAAGCCACCTGGTTCATTGAGCGGATCCAACACATCCACCAATAGGTTCAGGATATCCTACAGAAGTCCAATGACAAGTACAATAAACGCCATGATCAACATCGGGTGCCACATAAGTTTCAGGTGGGTGACAAAGTTTGGTTGCACTTGCAGAAAGAACGCCTTACAGGACCCCATCGGAAGCTTCGCCCACTCCGTTATGGTTCGTACACCATTACCAAGGCCGTGGGGGATAATGCTTTTGAGCTCAACATTCCTCCTTTCCTTGGCCTGCACCCAGTGTTCAACGTGGATCTCCTTCGCCCTGATTTCCCACCATTATTGGACACCTCAAACGTAGCAGAGCAAATGACACCAATAGAACTCAACCTCGACTGCATACAATAGGCATCCAACAATTATATTGTGGACACATAGATCAAGGGCACTCAACAACAAAGGATCCAACTTTATCGAGTCGTCAAAGCAGGGAAGCTCCTGCACCAAGGCAAATAGCTCACCCGGGGCCAAAGTCAGCAAAAATTTCTTCATCTGATGGGGGAAATCAACACAATGGAGACCATTGCTTCCTAAGGATGGAGGATTGATCCAGGTGGATATCGGTGGCCACCCACCTCTTCCAACTGGCTCAAAATATATTTCTGACAATTTTGGCAATTTACTATTTTTAACAGTTTTAACTTCAGGGGCCATTTTGAGGGCCTAAATGAAGGTTTTTTCGGGATCGAGCTTCTCAATGATAGCCAAATGCATGATTGAGCCCCCAAAATGAATCTCCTTGACGATACCTTTTCAATGGGCTATCATACGCCTAAAACATAGATCGTATGGAAAAGTTACGACCCCGAAAAGGTGATGTACTAACTTACCCAAATGATATGAGTTTTGATGCTTCATATCCTAGAGTTAGGTTTTTGGATGTCTAGGGTTTTTGGCATTCCTGTTGATTTTAAAAAGGCCTTCAAAGCCTCATTGTAATCATCTTCTTGCGAATGAGCACAACCATCACATCTCTTCTTAGACAAGCCATCACCATTCCAACAAGCTTGTTTCAGCTGCATTTTACAATTTTAGCTTATTTCCTTATTGAATAAAAAACCAGTTTTACTGTATCTATATTATTTTGTGTTAAGCACCTGTTAATAATTTGTACTCATTTCATTTTGCTCATAAAATCTAGATCAACCATACTTTGTTTTTATCCAAAATGGATCTTTTTCCAAAACCCTAACTCACCTTGTTAAAATAACTTGTTTTCTTTAATGATTTAACTTTTCAAAAATCTGATTTGACCTCCTTTTATGTGTTGTGTGTTGGCTTGATTCCTATTTTTATTATCCATAGTGCTTTTCTTTCCTTTCCAAGCCTAAGTTCGAACTTGTCAAACATTGATATGAGACACAAAGTCTAAAGCCCCCATTGATTATGTGTATATGCCAAATTTCATCCTATTGTCTAAGTTTAGTAAGTATAATAATCTTGCCAAACCAAAAATCCTCGAATAAGATCGTTGTCGCTAATATGAATCAGTGGAAACTCCAGCTCAACATTCTTTGGTATAGTGAGCAAGTATATAATATTTAATTGGGAAAAAGAAAGATGTGCAAGTTGTTTCCAGATATTGAAGGAAGAGATTCAATGGCTCATGAAATAAGAAATCCAACGGCTGCTATTAAATTGCGGCCCCCTCCTCATGCTGGATGGTTAACAAAGAGTCGGGGCGCAAAACTTTACCATGGTTTGAGGGGGGGTGCAAAACTTTACCATGCTGGATGGTTAACAAAGAGCGGGGGCGCAAAACTTTACCATGGGCGCAAAAATTTAGAAGTTGAGAAAGGTTTGAGAGGTTCAACTGTTTTTCTAAAGAGGAATTCGCTAGTTGCGTGTGCGGCTGGATTGATAAATTTATCAACAATTGGAACGCCTAGCATCTCTCAACAAGCCAGAGGCTCCACCATATGATGCTGGAAAGGAACAAATTGCTAAATTTGCAGGTCTCATGGGGGCAGTGGCGTCAGATATGGCTGTTGCAAAGCAGTTCTTGGGTTATGTGATTCTCCACACTCAACCCGACGTTTTTTGAGAGGCTTTTAAATTCACCATGGGAAAGGAGAAAACCCATATCAACATTGTGGTCATTGGTCATGTCGACTCTGGAAAGTAAAAAACCGCTGGGCATTTGATCTACAAGATTGGAGAAATTTAGAAGCGTGTGATTGAATGTTTTGAGAAAGAAGCTGTTGATTGTGCAACTTCGATCGTTGATTCTGGAAATCCTGCAAGAAAAATGGATCATAAAAAGACTAGATCATTGCTTGCACAAAAGGAGGCAGAGATCCCTTTGAAGTCACTCAATCGAACATGTGCTGCAAAACGGTTTGGAAATTATTCAAAGGTCAAAGATTTCTTTTCAAGTGGATATTCTATCCAATGGAGATTTTTGTTCGAGAAATGACAGTGTCGATTCCTTTAAGTCAATCTTAGTTGCATACTAATTTTAGCATCCTGTTCCACATTTTAAAAGGCACAAATCTACAATAGATCCAAGATTTAAGAGGGTTTGTTAACTGTGGATGAGGAGCGTCCAAGTTGAAAGAGTTTGGCTGACTTGTCGATACATATTTTAATGCTAGGCATCAATTGAACAATCTATTCCAGGATTGAAGGGATTCATTCAGCATTCAAAAGGATATATAGGTAATAAATGAAGACTTTAGAAGGGGGAAGTAGGTTAGGGAATATTTTGGTAGAGAGGCTGTGTTCTCTGTAATGAGCCTGAGGGGTTCTTGTTGTAAATTCTAAAGATCAGAGAGACTACGATGGATTCATTGCTTGTTTGAGGAGCCATGTTTTCCTCACTATTTTGAGTTTTACGCTTCTCCTTTTTACACATCTCTTCTTTCCATTTATCAATGTAATATTACAGTTTGCAGGCTTGAGATTAAAATATTCAAAGATTGACAAAGGCCATATTGTGTAACAATTGTCTTTTGCCATTCTTATTTTTGTGAAAAGTATTTATGCAAATACATAGTACATTGTAAGAATTTTAGAGAATGACTTTTCATGTACCTTTGATATATGAGAGTTCGAAATTGTTTCTTGATTACATTATGTAAGTGTTATGTAAATGTCTAGGAGATCTATTTTCTTCATCACATGCCAATGAAAACTTCCTTACTCAGTGTTGTGTTTGATATTTGTGTCTTCTCACTTCCTTCCACCTTTAATTACCAATTATTGTGCTCTCCTAAATGAGACTCCAGTGCCCATTGAATTAGGCATATGACATGAGAGGATTGCATTATTTTATTTCTAGTCAGTTACCATTCATCCTTAAACCCTGCCATACCTAGTTTATTCTATTCTTCACCATCAAATCTGACAACCTGAACTTAATGAGGTAAGTTGTTGCTTAGTGACAGTGGGAAACCAACAATTTTAAATCTGATGAGGGAGCCCCCTCTAGTCCAAGGGTCAGCTTGGATCTAAAGTCGGTTCAAAGATGTCTTGGCATGGTTTCTAAACAGTTGGAAGCCATCTCAAGTTACAACATTATTTTTGGCACCGTTGCCAGGGACGAAGGTTCAATATTTTCCTTGGGGTTTTATAAATATCAGATCCGGTTCTTGAAGATGAACACGAATCAAACACAGGCTGTGTGATTATTCACTTGGCGAATCCACTGTGATTTCAATGACGACTCCACTATGTTTCAATTTCAAGTTCTTTTTCTGCAAAGATCGTTGCAAGGTATGTTCCATTCAATTTTTCAAATATACATGGTTATCCTAATGTTGTGCCTAACATGGAAGACTGGGTAAATTACCTTCCCATATTTAATATAGATGATGAGAAAATTCCTGCACAAGAATTAAAGGATTTTCATTCTTGCATGCATCAACTGAATATCTATCATGAATATGTTTTAATGAAAATGTTTTTGAGCTCTTTGTCTGGAGATATTCAACAATGGTACAAGTATTTACCGACTGATAGTATATCTTCACTCAAGGATTTTCATGCCGTGTTTCATTCTTATTGTAAAAGAATTTATCTTGTCGAGCTCCTTTTGAAGGAATGTTGTGAACAAAAGTTTGAATATGATCAAGAGATAGAAGAACAAGTTTACTACAACAACAAGGATGAAGAAGATCTATTGGTCCGTGAAAAACATCTCTGAACAATTCTGATTTGAATGCATTTGAAAGTTTTCAAGAAGGTACAATTTTGTTTCCTGTCTTAGAGGGTAAAATTCAAGGTCTTATTGAACAACATGATATCTATGTGCTTAAGGAAGATAATCAACATCAACTAGAGTAGATTCCTTTGTTATCATTCACAGAAAATTCAAAAAATAGTAAACTCATACATGATAGCTTTGATTCTCAAGAAGTTAGTGTCCATGAGAAGTTTAAAATTGATGATGAAAAATTTGATCTTCAAGAGTTTACCTATCATAAGAAAATGGAAAGTTTTGTTCTTGATAAGGACAATAAAGAAGAACAAATTTCCCAAACAACCTCTTCAAAAATTTTCAATAATCATGGTTAGAAGGATGATTTTGCAGCTAGTTATGAGTAGTCAATCAAGGAACAAGTTGTTGTTCCAGAAAATCATGTCGCTGTCATGAAATACCAAGAAGTTATTATTATTGATGATGATATTTTTTTGTTTGTTTGTTAGAAACGTGCTCGTAACCCGTGGGGCCAACATTTTTAACCATTGGCTAAGTAACCACAACCCACTGGCATCTAAGCCGTCAAAATCACCCAAGGATCACACCTGACCTAGGTCGCACCAATCCTTAACATGAATGGATTTTTGGGTGTCTCCTCATGACTAAACTCATCGTAAGGGTATTGAACTCGGGTTGCCTAGCAAACAAAACCAACACCTTAACCAATTGAGCTAGCGAGAGTTGACTAAAATTTGAAGGAAATGGGGGTGAGATTTGATCCATTATTGATGATGATATTAAATATATCGTTGTTTCAAATTCTTCTGAAGATCTTGCAGTGCAGGAAGAGCATCAACAATTTACAGAAAGTGTCTTTGGTTGTCCATTGGAGCTCAAACTCTTTCAAGCTAATGATGAAGGTTGTGCATATGCATGCAATGATCATAGGATGCTTTCATATATTTTTCAAGATCATGTCACTGATTGGATCAAATTCTTTTCATTCCAATCTTCTGATCTTTCAAGTTTCATTAACACAATACAAGCGAAAGAATCTTACCTCATCAAGAAAACAGATGGAATGCAAAAGCATTTCAATCCTTGGGAACAAAATGAGGTAATCGTTCATAATTTTTATGATTCTATAGTAGTTTCTTTGGAGATTTTCGTCAGCTCAAATTTTGCAACATTTCTTCATTGTGAGTACGAGTCTTAGTGTTATGTTGAGTTGCAGCCTTACATATCAAAATTTATCTTATTGGCAAAGCGTTTGTTTAAAGTATGGTCAATCACTCAAATGTTTTTATGGTTACATTGGAAGCATGATGTCACTTGATTGAATATATGAACAGATCAAAATAGGTTCAGTGTATATAAATAAGCTCGCTTCTCGAGCATTTATTCTAGTTTGCAGTTTTGGTTTCAGTTTGAAGTAGTGTAGACAATTTGTTTAGTTGTGAATAAAGCATGTTTCCAGAGCGAAGGATAAAGTTTCAGAGAAGGTACAAAGGACAACGACATGTTTCAAGAGATGGTGAAGGCACATGGTCTGGATGTTCTTTAGTGCCTCGCAGGGAGACACAATCCCGAGATGGAGCTTATGTTGTAACATTTCCAAATATTTTGAACATTTTGCCAAAAGGTTTCCTCATCATTTGGCTCAAGGTTGTTCTTAGTTTAAAACCCGCGTATTTCCTCCCATCTCAAGATTTCAATCAAATAAGAATACTTAGTCTATCTCTTTCTTCTGCATTAAGTTGAGGTTCCTAATCCACCATACTTTGTTTTTTTGCCAAGATGGATCTTTTTCCAAAACCCTAACTCACCTTGTTAAAATAACTTGTTTTCCTTCATGGTTCGACTTTTCAAAAATCTGATTCGACCTCCTTTTATGTGTTGGATTGGTTCCTATTTTTATCATCCATAATGCTTTTCTTTCCTTTCCAAGCCTAAGTTTGACCTTGTCAAACATTGAAATGATAAACAAAGTCTAAACCTCGAATTGATTAATTGTATATGACAAATTTCATCCTATTGTCTAAGCTTAGTAAATATAATAATCTTTCCAAAGAAAAAAACTTCGAATAAGATCATTGTCGCTAACATGAATTAGTGGAAGCTCTAGCTCATCATTCTTTGGTAGAGTTAGCAAGTATATAATATTTTATTGGGAAAAAGAAAGATGTGTAAGTTGTTTCCATATTTTGAAGGAGGGGATTCAATGGCTCATGAAATAAGAAATCCAATGGCTGCTACTAAATTGCGCCCCCCTCTGCATGCTTGATGGTTGAAAAAGAGGGGGGGCACATAATTTTACCATGGTGTGGCAACATAACAACTATTGCGACCCCCCTCATCATGGTTTATTGAAGCATGAAATTGACCCCCCAAAATTGGACTGCTGACTCTCGCAGACATGTAGTAGGCAATGAATTTTGGGCAGGTTTTTCGGGCAAATGGAGAGGTATTTCAAAAAACCACGACATGGGTTTTTTTTTGTAGAAGGACCTCAATTGCGAACTTCGAAGGAAAAATTTAGAAATTGTGAAGGGTTTGATAGATTCAACTGTTTTTCTAAAGGGGAATTCACTAGTTGTGGGTGCGGCCGAATTATAAAATTTTCAACAATTGGAACACCTGGCATCTTTCAAAAAGCCAGAGGCTCCACCATATGATGCTGGAAAGGAACAAATTTATAAATTTGCAGGTCTCATGGGAGCAATGGCGTCCGATATGGTCGTTTCAAATCAGTTCTTGGGTTCTTTGATTCTCCACACTCAGCCCAACGTTTTTTGAGAGGCTTTTAAATTCACCATGGGAAAGGAGAAAACCCATATCAACATTGTGGTCATTGGTCATGTCGACTCTAGAAAGTCAACAACGGCTGGGCATTTGATCTATAATATTGGAGAAATTTATAAGCATGTGATTGAACGTTTTGAGAAAGAAGCTGTTGAGATATGCTTGGGTGCTTGATAAGCTCAAGGTTGAGTGTGAACGTGGTATCACAATTGATATTGCATTGTGGAAGTTTGAATAAATACCACTGTACTGTGTTTGATTTCCCTGGCCATCGTGATTTCATGATTACTGGAACCTCTTTAGATGATTGTACAGTTTCGATCATTGATTCTGAGAATCTTGTAAGAAAAATGGATCATAAAAATACTGGATTGTTGCTTGCACAAAAAGAGGGAGAGATCCCTTTGAAGTCACTCATGATGTTCATGGATTATATATTGGACCAAAATACAATCGAACGTGTGCTGCAAAATGGTTCAAAAAATTTAAAAAGTTAAAAAAACAAATTTATGTCTAATCTTTTTTTTAAAGTTAATATATATATATATATATATATATATATATATA
>ML806384.1:59764-86313 GCA_009831015.1 Picea engelmannii | reverse complement strand
GCATGCTCCAAAAAAACTCTTTTCACACAAGAAAAAAATTTCGCTTCTCGATGACAACAAGGGTTAGATCTCGGTTAGCTTACCCGGAAGATGCACCTTTTCCTATATGTTTTTGATTTGCCGAGATCGCACAAGGCGCGGGGAAAAGAGAATACGTAGATCTAAAAGAGTAGCAGCCCCCCCCCAAAAAAAAATACAAACCGAAATAAAATCAAAACTTTGCAAAAATTTAAAAATGCGTATTCAGACTTTATACCTCCGGATTCTGACTATAATGGCCATATCTTGGGCAAAAGGAAACCTTTTCGAGTGAAACGAAAAGTGTTCCTGAATGAAAAGCGTGCTACGGACGCAATGGAACAGTCCTTTCAGCCCAAAAATGTACACAAATGCTAGAAAATGGAGATGAGGCAACTCAGTTTCATGATCTCGATCTACAACAGGAGCGGGTCTTCAAACAGGCTCTGATACCATGTTCGACAACACAGGTATTCCAACAGAGGATGAACACCTTCAGTAACCACTCAAATAACCAGATCAAAGATCAACACACCGATGTTTTCACGTGGTAAAACCCCTACGAGGAAACATCCACGGCCCCAACCAACGCGGCCACTTGGAGCAGTTTATTAATGCAAAGAAAAAGATTACAGAGAGATTTTACAAGAGAGTTTCTCACAATTGATTATCGGCAAATGACCCTCCATGCTCTTTAAATAGAGATCATGGACCAATCGGGTGTTAAGCCATGGATCAATGGCCGTTAAGATCGAGGAGAGTATGAACTGTCAGATCACTCTATGTCGGGAACATATCGTGACCGTCGGATTGCCTAACTACAAATGCATACTAGTGCATACTAAAGAAACACACTTTTACCTAACGACATATTAGACCAAGTATATCTTAACTAACTCCTAAGTGTCTAAATATCCTAACAAGTTAGGGTGCTGAAAAGATTCACTTTTGCAAAACCCTAATTTTTGGGTACGGTAACAGTGATGTTTTTCCTCTTGCGAAATATGCTTCCTTTAGGTTGGCTTTGATACCATGTTAATGTTTATGCCATTATTATAGTTCTTTGCATTTTAATAGATAAGAGCATCATAAGAACAAGATCACTGAGAAATACACATTCACAAGAGACACAACATTTATCCTGGGAAACCCTTTAGGGGAAGAAAAACCAGCAAAAACTTCCTTATCATAAATTGCCAATATAATGTTCAAGAGATAACTCAAGCCAATACAGATAGTCCTCTCCAAAATATGCGCCACTCTTCTCCCTCTCTCCAACTGGTAATTGCATCTTGCCTCACAAGAGAATGAGCAAGTGAGTGTGTGATAAAGTGAGGTGCTAACCTCCCTATATATACAAGACTGGCATGTGTGAAAGGGTTTCACTGGCAGGGCCAACCTCTCACTCTAGGTGGGCAATCCCACCTTTAATTTAATTCTGGGTCTCAATAATAACTACTGGGGCCAACTTCTTATTCTGCATATTACAATTGTCCGATGACCAATCCACAAAAGGGGATTTGGTCCTAATACAATTACCAACATGATTAATCCACAATGGGGATTAATCCAATGAATAAAATAAAAATAAGAATAAGAATACTCTTCGCAGTTTCATTATTTCAACAGTTAAATCTTGTTTTGTGCTATAACCAAGTAGTCCTTCAATGGTTTAAGAACCTCTTGTTGGTGCTCTATGTGGTCCTCCACTGCTTGAAATTTTTCTTTTCTGGTCAAGGGTGATGTGATGGATGGAGGATGATATCCATAAATTTCCATAAATGGGGACACTTTTTATGAAGTATGGAAGGACATGTTGTACCACCATTCTTCTAAGAGAAACCACTTAATCCATTGTGTCTGTTTATTAGAGCAAAGCAATGAAGATACCCTTCTAAAAATTTCACAATTTCAATTTTCCCATTAGATTGAGGATGGTAAGAGGAGATGTGAGCCAACTAAGTATCCAAACAAGAAAATATTTAAGTCCACAAAATTTCCAGTGGAAATTGGATCTCCATAGATTCTGAACTATTTCCATGAATGTTATGGCTACTTTACTTTCTGTAAAAGGATGAGAGAGAGAGAGAAAATGGGCATACTTTGTGAGTCGATCCACTACCACCATGATGATATTATTTCCTTCATGCTTCATTAGACCTATAATAAAATCAACTAAAACCTCTTCCCAACATTTAATGGCTATGGGTAATGGTTGTAGGAGACTCGGGTATTGATTGTCTCTCCTTTATTTTGTTGTCAGACCACACATTCAACCATAACATTTTTAATATCAATTTTAATACCTTCCTAGAAAAAAACCTTCTTAATCATGTGGTAAGTTTTCAAGAACCCTGAATTTCCTCTTATAGGAGAAGTATGCAATTACAAAAGGACCTTCTGTTTGAGTTGGGAATTCTTACATAAATATAGGCGATCTTGATACCAAAATAAATCATTATTCCACACATATTTATCTAATACACTTGGGTCCTCTTGTAGTTGTTGAATGATCTTGCATACCTTATCATCTTGATTCCATTCTATCCTCGCTTCTTCAAACCAATTAGAATGTGCAATGTGGAATGGAAATAACACACACTAAACTCTCTATGTCTTCTTCTTTCCTTGAAAGTGCATTTTTCACCATATTTGTTTTCCTTTTTGGTAGGTAGTTTCAAAGTCATAACATAGAATATTTGTAAACCATTTTTGTTTCTCTTCTGAAGATAATTATTTTTCCAAGAAGTATTTCGAACGATGATGGTTTATCTTTACCTTGAAGTGTCTTCCTATTAGGTAAGGATGTCATTTCTTAACTACATGTAATATGACCAACATTTCCTTTTCATAAATGGGTTTGAGTAAGTTTTTTCCTTTAAGTTGACTACTTGAAAAGGCAAGGGTCCTTCCTTTTTTCATTAAATATGCACCAATGCCATGTTCTGAGGCATCACACTACACAATAAAGGTTTTCTTGAAGTTAGGATTGGATAGGATAGGATTTGTACATATATCCTCCTTACGTTTTTCAAAATCTTTGGTTGCTTCTCAAGTCCAAGAAAATGCCTCATTTTTTAACAAATATATTAGAGGTGCTTCTAGTTGACCATAATTCTTGATGAACTTACTATAATAGTCCATCAAACCTTAGAATATTCTAAGATTCCTCAAGGTTTTGGGTACTATCCATTCCATCATAGATTTAATTTTTTTAGGGTCCACTTTGACACCTTCATGAGATACAATATGACCCAAATATTCCACTTCTTGAACCTAAAATGAACACTTGGAATGATTTTCATATAGTTGTTTCTCCTCCAATAGTTTTAAAACCATGTCAAAATGTCCAATATTTGTTTTAGATTAGTATATCATAAAAAAAATTAACACAAAAGGGTTTGAAAGTAGAAATCACTAAGCTTTGAAATATTGAAGGTGCATAACTAAGGCTAAATGACATCACCAAAAACTAATAATGACCTTCATGTGTTCTAAACATTGTTTTGATGATGTCTTATTTCCTTATTGATCCAAAAATATCTTTTAAAGACAATGGTTGAGTTTTTAAAGCATGAGTTAATTAACCATTTAGGAAACTAAAAGAAAGAGGAAGAATTTAAAAAAAACATGGCAACCATAAAGTAATATATAGATTTGGAAATACGCATGAAGAAACAACAAACCATAACAAGAGAAGTTGATAACGGAGTTCGACAATCTCGCCTACGTCTTCGGGCCTTTGTCTCAGTGGGGAAGACTTATTTATTAATTATTCAATGCTTGAAAAGTACATCAAAAGTACATCAAATGGACTTCATACTGATCTCACTGTGTTATGCTCGACCTCAGAAATCCAATGCAACTGACGGCACTGAAAAAGGTTGAGTATAACATTCGGAAATGGCCTCCAAAGTTCTCCTAATTCACTTGTTTTCTTTGCATAAATAACATTGTTCTGCTCTATTTTGCATAAAATTGACCTGTGGTACAGTGAAAAACCTTTTGGTTAAATAATGTGAGGTTATGGGATCAAATCCCAACAATCCATGATTTCTTGGCTTGAAATGTGAGCTCAACGCCATAATATATGGAAAAGGATTGTTAAATGGTTAAAATAACCATTTTAACAAAGTTTCGATCCACATAAAGTTCGTGGCATCCCATATGTTTTAAATAGATATCATACCCCATCATAAATGCCAACGTAATATATGGTTAGCACCCTTTTTAATGCCATAAAATACGGGTTTTAATATTTGTGGCATTTAAAACTTAGTTAACACTTTTAATGCCTTAAAATATGGGATACGAGCCTTTTGTAATGAGGATATAACCATAACGTACCCATTTTAAAATAATAATTTTCCATGTAACTTTAACAAGTGTTGACTTGACTTTGTGGTTAGTGAATTTGGTTGAGATTATTGGCCTTTGAAGAGGTCATGGGTTTGAATCCTATGGAGGATAATAGACCAACTTTTGAACTCAACCCTTATTGGCCTAATCCAGGGTGCCATGTGGCACCATTGGATTGGGCTACATGGCATTGTTTGATTGGATCGTACAGCCAGGTCACCAACACAGTCACTTGCCAACACATCGGTCCAGTCACCATCCCCTATCATGTGCCTTCCTGTCCCACTTGCCACGTGTCATCTTCTGCCACTACCACGTGTCATCTTTAGAAGGTGCCATGTGTCCTTTGACTAGTTGACTTTTTGCATGTTTGGAAAAATGAACAGACCATGATATATTTCACATACGACATCCGTTTGAGCCTATTCAAGTTGTGTTGGGTTTGTATTGACAAGGCCTATGCACATGTCCATTTTGAAGCCATTATGAGCACTTTTATTTTTAGGCCTTTCTGGACCCATTTTGGTCTCGAGATCCAATTCTGGATCACACCTCCCCACTAAAGACCTTTTGGTCCCCAAAAGGTTACTGACCAATAATAAAGCTCGAGATAGGCCACCCAGCTTGTTCTCTGTCTTTGAACTCTGTCCTGTGCACCTGTCTCATCAATATCAACTGTAAAAAAATCATGATAACTGACAACATATTGTTAGCCATTTGTACCCTGTCAAATCTTACTGAAGCCACTATCATCCATGTAGACAACATTACTAATGATAGCATAAAAAATATGACTGAAAATGAGTTGATATGTTTGTAATATTTTCACGACATTAGCTTATCTTGAAGCAAACTGTGATTGATTTTCCATTCTACAATCATCTTATGTTCTTGCTTAAGATTGATTACTTGATTTGAAACAATTATAGGTGTGTTGCTTTCTTGAGCTTCCTTTCTTAATTGTTGCATTGTTTGAAGAGATGTATTTGCCTTTAAATGATGAGCATGAACAACATATTCTTGAACCTCTTTGGTTAAATGATATTGATTCTTTGCCCCATAGAAGATTTCTTTACGATCATACAAGTAAGGACTTCCTAAGACCATTCCACATTCACTTAGTGGCACCACATCACATGTTACCTTGTCCACAAACTTAGATGAAATTGCAAATTTTAATGTGCACTGCTTTGTTATGTGTAATTGATGATTGTTGCCTATCCATTTAAGTGTGTAAGGATTATGATGCATCTGTGTTTTTAATCCCAATTGCTTAACCAATTCCTCTGGAATTAAGTTAGATTGAGATCCATTATCTATCAATGTGTCAACCTTAGTGTGTCGCATGATGACCCTTATGTAAAACAATTTACTTCTACAATCAAATCCTTCACCAATTTTCCCTGTCATACCAACCAACGAGACTTTAGATTCATCACCTGAATCTGATCCCAAGTCCCCGGGTCGTGTTGTTGCTGCAACTGTTTGCCTCCCTTTATTTTCTTTGAACCACTTCGATCTCTTCTGGGGATGCAATTGCCAACAACGGTCCTCATCATGCCCTTCTTTCTTGCAATGCTTGCAAGAGGGCTTCTCTTATTTTCTTGCCACTGAATTTGCTTTCTTTCCATTCCACTTCCTTTTGTCCTCTTTCCTTGAAGACGATTCCCCTGATACACCAACACTTGTTTTCCCTGCTTCAATGTATGTTACTGGAACATAAACCTCATCAAGATTAGTTGGTCCAAACATGAATAAAATATTTCGAATATGTGCAGGTAAACCTCCTATATACTTCATAATAGTTTCTTAGGTATGTAAAGGAATATCTAACATCAATTCCATTTTACGAAAGCCATCTGTGTATTATTGCACTGTTTATCCTTTTCTTAGTTTTAAATCTTTCCATTCAATTAACGCTTTCTCTTTATAACCGAAAGGATAGAATTGCTTTCTAAGTGCAGAAATAAAACTTTGCCATGATAGAAATACATTACTCACTTGTTGCATGCCATTTTGAAACTTGCTTTGCCACCAGATGAGTGTTGTGCCTGCAATTCTAAGGGATGCCAACTTGATTTGAGTTGCCTCATCCTTGATCTGTTGAACGCTGCAATAAACCTCCATCTGTCTGACCCAATTGTCAAGTCATTCTACATTGACTTCACCATCATACATGGGTAATTCAAATTTAACATCAAGTTTTAATAAAGACATTTCATTCTTATGTTTATGCACATGTTTCTTTGCATTGGATTTAGAACTTGAACTTTAAGAAGAAGGAGGTGAAGATGGAGGTGAAGGAGGAATTTGAGGAGGATCCTCTCTTTCTTCACTTTTTCCCTTTGAAGATTCACCGAGAACTGGTCTCTTCCATTCCAAGTAATCATCATATAATCTATTTTTATAATAGATTATATGATGACCGTCATCTCCGACATAACAAAGAAATTTTTTCGAAACTCTTTCTCATCCTGAGAAAGTCCCTCTTCCAATTCCATCTTCTCGCTTTGAGAAGTTCTCTTTCTCAATCCAATCAATGGATTCTCTTTAACAAGACTACCTTCACCACGAAATAGCTTTTCCCTGGTTAACATGCAAAACTCAAGTCCAAACGTCAACTAGCTCTGATACCACTTGATCCAAAAAGATCTTTTAAAGACAATGGTTGAGTTAGTAAAGCATGAGTTAATTAACCATTTAGGAAACCGAATGAAAGAGGAAGAATTTAAAAAAAAACATGGTAGCCATAAAGTAATATATAGATATGGAAATAAGCATGAAGAAACAACAAACCATAACAAGAGACGTTGATAACAAAGTTCGACAATCTCGCCTACGTCTCCGGGCCTTTGTCTCAGTGGGGGAGGCTTCTTTATTAATTCTTCAATGCTTTCAAAGTACATCAAAAGTACATCAAATAGACTTCGTACTGATCTCACTATGTTCTGCTTGACCTCAGAAATCCAATGCAACTGACAACACTGATAAAGGCCGAGTATAGCCTCCGGAAATGGCCTCCAAAGTTCTCCTAATTCACTTGTTTTCTCTGCATAAATAACACTGTTTTGCTCTATTTTGCATAAAATCGACTTGTGGTACAGTGAAAAACCTTTTGGTTAAATAATGTGAGGTTGTGGGATCAAATCTCAACAACCCATGATTTCTTGGCTTGAAATGTGCACTCAACACCATAATATATGGAAAAGGAATGTTAAATGGTTAAAATAACCATTTTCCCAAAGTTTTGATCCGCATGAAGTTCATGGCATCCCATATGTTTTAAACAGATATCATACCCCGTCATAAATTCCAACGTAATATATGGTTAGCACCCTTTTTAATGCCATAAAATATGGTAATATATAGTTAGCACCCTTTTTAATGCCATAAAATATGGGTTTTAATCTTTGTGGAATTTAAAACTTAGTTAACACCTTTAATGCCTTAAAATATGGGATACAAGCCTTTTATAATGAAGATATAACCATAACGTACCCATTTTAAAATAATAATTTTCCATGCAACTTTAACAAGTGTTGACTTGACTTGGTGGTTAGTGCATTTGGTTGAGATTGTTGGCCTTTGAAGAGGTCTCAAGTTTGAATCCTATGAAGGATAATAGACCAACTTTTGAACTCAACCCTTATTGGCCTAATTCAGGGTGCCACATGGCACCATTGGATTGGGCCACATGGCACTGTCTGATTGGACCGTACAACCAGGTCACTAACACAGTCACCTAGAAACACATCAATCCAGTCACCAGCCCTTGCCACGTGCCTGTCTATCCCACCGACCATGTGTCATCTTCTACCACTACCACGTGTCATCTTATTCCACTGCCACGTGTCATCTCTAGAAGGTGCCACGTGTCCTTTGACCAATTGACTTTTTTCCTGTTTGGAAAAATTAACAGACCATGATATATTTGACATACGACATCTGTTTGAGCCCATTCAAGTTGCGTTGGATTCGTATCGACGAGGCCTATGCACATGTCCATTTTGAATCCATTCTGATCACTTTGATTTTTAGGCCTTTCTGGACTAATTTTGGTCCTGAGATCCAATTCTGGATCACTTATTCTGATTTGATGATATCCTAAAATGGATATCTAGTTTTGTAAAGAAAATTTCTCCTTGCAATTCATATAATAACTTATCAATGACAAGAATAGGAAACTCGTCATTAATCGTCATTTTGTTAAGTTCTCTATAATCTCGACAAATACACTATGAACCTTCATTTATTTTAACCATCAACATTGGTGAAGAGAAATCAATTTGGCTAGGTTGAATGTTTCCAACCTCAACCATTTCTTGAATCATGTGCTCAATCTCACTCTTTTGTGCATATGGGTACCTATAAGCCCTAATGTTAGGTGATACACTTCTCAGTTGTAAATTAATACCATGTTCATAATATTGAATAGGTGGAAGACCCTTAGGCATCTCTCCAAATACCTTGGAATGATTTCCGATAACGTTTTGGAGATCCATTGGAGCAGAGGGTACAAATGTTTGCACATCTAGTGAGTACAATTGTGAAATTACACCATGGTGTCCCTTTTTGAGTAATCTTGTCATTTGTTATAGCAAGATTTGCCTCACCCTTTGCAATCTTGCATAGAAGACCTTTTACCATTTCCCTATGCAGACTTGTCATCCCTTTTTGCAAATCCCATAGCTAAAAATACATTTTTTTCCACATGTACGCACCTTGCCTACTATAAAACATGCGTATACGTAGGTTGCACCACTACAACCCGCGTACATCGGGATTTGTGCCCAAAAATGAAAAATAGTGTCAGGTTTCCATGTCACGACAGAAGATCTATGATCCTTGCCTTCCATATACTGGAAATGTTTCGAATTGACCCCTTAGTTCCATTTGAAGGATATAAATGGGCCAATTCCAAGCTATGGAAAATGAGAGAAATAATTCAACTTTGAGAGCAATGTTACTATGGAGAAATTATTTACTTCATATAGAGTTTGCATCCCTTTGTACTTTAAGTCTGAACACAATGTTCAACCCCCAAGCTCTTCCCTTATTGATTGAGAAGTTCATTGTCACTCTTCTATGAGCTTTCCTTTGGTGGAGGATTGAAGTGGTGGAGGCCCAACTAGAAGGAACTTAGTTTCTTAGTTCCGAACCATGCCGACATGAAAGTCTATAACATTTTCACTTCTGTTGATCATATATTAATAGAAATACTCTTTTCTCGTTCAATTGATATCTTGCAAATATTTGAATTATTATTCCATGGGCGTATTTGTCATGTTTATTAATAGATTATGCTATTGAATGTGCTAACATCATATATTATCACCATATGCTTGCTTTGCTTGGTTGTTGAGGACTAGTTGCAGGTATATTGATTTGGGTCAAGTGCTCAACGCTGGACTTCATCGAACTTCTGGACGAGGCAGGCCTTTTTATCTTGCCTTGCTAGCATATTCATTTATATAGCATACTTGAGAATATAGTTGATTTATGAAATCATTTCCGTCTGTTGTGGTTTACCCTAGCCATAGAGAGATTTTCCTCGTAACAATATTGTTAGAGATTATCACTTTAGGGGTTTCCCTTGGATACCTCTGAGTTCAATTTCCTTGCCTTCTTAGGAAAATCTCATGAACCATTTTTGAAAATTAAGAGCCACGGTTCCCAATGGTTGTAACCATTGGAACGCTAATACAACATCAACACCACCCATTTAGATTGCAATCATGGGACTATCCAATAAATACTCCCCCATAGTGAGCTTATTACTATGGTACTTCCATCAACAATTTATGGTATCTCCATCTACAATCATTACTTGATACTTTGGTGGTGGATATATAAATACATAGAGAAGTTTCACTAATTTGAAATTAATGAAGTTTTTCTACTACAAGAATCAATCAACACTATTACCTTTTTATTTTTGATATATCCCTCTATCTTGAAGGTTTGTGGAGTACTAATTCTAGCCAATGCATGGGTTGGAGTAGTTTTTTCTAGTTCTATATCTTGTGATGGTTCCCGTTCTTGATCATCTTCCTCTTCACTGTCTATTAAAAACAATTTCTTCTCAGTGCATTTATACCTTTTATTGTACTTGCTGTCACAACTGAAACATAGTCCCTTTGCTATTATTTCATCCATTTTTCGAGATGTCAACCTTGTAGGTTGAGTGATGTTAGGAAAGGGAACACGGTTCTCTCTATAGTTGTTAGTGGTCACTCTTCTAGTAGCCATATTTTTACTTTCAACTTTCCTATCCATATTGAAAGCATGCTCTAGGGATTTAGGTTTGAAGAGATGCACCTTGTTAGTGCTAGAATTCCTCCCTAGACTGCTATAGGGTCAAGCCTAGCACATCTTAGTTATTGCAATGATTTTTATAAATAAGGATACGTTTTGGGTTTTGAAAGAAGGTGGATCAGGTAAACTGAAAGAGAAATAATAAGGGAAACAAGCTAAACGTATATTAGTGAAACACCATTGGGCATGGAGTCAAGTAAGCACCATGTTGATCAAAGACAATCAAATTTCATATCAGATAAGAATTTTATATGAAAATGGATAGAAGAATAGGGAATAAAAAAAAAGTAGAATTGATCAAAATCTGGACCAGGGGTAAAAAATTTGCTCAATTTTCAAAGTGCTCAGAATGCGACGAAAACAGTTCCATTACGTTCATCTCGTCTTCCTGATTCCGACAGTATATTTACTTTCTCAAACGGAGTCCGTATGGAGAAGTTATCGCGATCTGTTCGAATCGCCAAATAGGAAAAAAAAGGGGTGCTGACTGGGCAGGCCGTACAGCTGACGTGGTAGAGGTCGTACAACTGACGTGGCAACCGTACAGTTGACGTGGCACCTGCTGATGTGGTAGGTGACGTGGAAGATTCTGATTGGTTGATGGTGGTCGAATCATTTAGTGACACGTGGCATCTTTTTGGGCGAATGATAGGGTGCCACGTGGCCCAATCAAGGGCTGCCACGTGGCACCCCAGGTTTGGCTATTTGGTCGTATAAAAGTATTATGGAGGCCGCGAGGTTCGACCCCCAGACCTCCCCTACCATTCAACGTTTTAATGAATTTATGCTAGCCAACATGCCGCCGCGTGTTCCTTGTATATCATATGGTTTTAAAATTATATGAATTTACATTTGTGTAATTTTTGTTGGGGGGTCGGGCCGGGGCTTAGCCTCAACCCGTGGTCATATTATTGTTTTCATATGACCATACATTTAAACGGAGCGCGATAGTTGTAAAGGATCCATCCCCCGGTCACACTGTTTACACATATGACCACCACTTGGTTTATGCGCGCATTTGGTTGAATGTTAAACATAAGTTTAGACCCCCGGTTCTATGCGATGGCATGTGACTATGCCCTCCATTACAGTGGCGTGCGTGGGGTTAAGTGTATAGCCCATGGTGGTATTACGATAAAACATATGACCCGGTTTATATATTGTTTGGGCGCAGTTTAAACCATATAACGTGGTTGCAATGTATGTATAACCATATGTTAATTTATCGCGCGGGGCTTTTACAATATGTAGACCATGCCTGTTGGTGTATAGCGCGGGATTTTGTGTGGAGTTTGGTTTTTCAAAACGACCATAGCCTTGTGCGCCCGCCACTTGTCACTTGTATATTGAACAGTGGCACGTAGCCCTTTTTATGCGCGGGGAACGTGGCCACATGGCCCCATGCACCCAACACCTCCGAGTTTGGGGGATTTATTCACGTTAACTGTTCGACAGTTTGACACCAATTTCAAAAGGCACGTGTGTGCTGAGTTTAGGCAAGGAAAATGCAAGAAGCCAGATTCATTCACCCACAGGTGCGAAATGGCGAACCAGTAACAGAGCTTGAAAGGGAAAAATGGCAGGAGGCCTAACTTTTGGAATTTTTGGCCAAATGAGGTGCCGAAAAAGCCCAGCTAGGGGTTTTTGGACGTTCTAAGTCCATTCGCACTGCTTTCACAGGAATTTGAAGACTTATTTTGCAGGTTTTTAACCAGTTAAGTTTGAGGAAGCTCCAGGAAGCTTGAAGCCCTCATTGTTTGAGGCATTGCTCTGATGAGCACATATCTATTTTCTGAGACTGAATAGTCATTTCTGACTAATTATTGTGCTCTGAACACATTGGGATAGGTTTCAGATCCATTGGAGGAATTTTACAGGTGTTTTTTTCCCCATTGAAGCTCAGGGAAGCTAGGAGGCCACATGTAGAAGAGGTCATTACTGGATGAGACAAGATCCATTTTCAGAGTTCAAATAGTCAATTTTGGGGTTTTTGTGTATTCTGAACCCAATGGTACAGTCTGTAAAGCCATTGGAGTTGAGCAGCATCTTGTAAAAGAATATTTGACAAACTAATCCCAAAGAGCCAAGTCCATTGAAGGAGGCTCAAGGAGATGTAGCCCAGAGAGGGGTGAACTCCTTTATCATCTTGCTATTGTTGTGAGTTTGCTGTGTTATTTGCTGCACTTTATATTGATGTGTATTGGTTTATAGCACATATTTAATCTTGTAAAAGAAAATTCCTCACACATGCACATTCAAAAGGAAGAAGCATAAACTAAACACATAAACTATCTTGCATATTTGAACACATGAAGCAAGGTCCTGTAAGGTTTAATTTATTGAAGTAGGGGGTGCTTGCATAGCATAACAAGTCAGCCTTCTATTTTCAGATCAGATGGTATCAGAGCATAGTTTATTTTGCTCATGTATTTGACAATGATAGCTTGAGTTTTAGCTGTTGGTATTTGTGCAAGTTTTGTGTTGAAGTTTGCTATCTTGCAAAGATGGAAGAAGCTTCAAACATGGATAGTTCTCATACATCTTCCAACTCTAATTTCTTTGACAAAGAGATGTTTCAGGCATTGTTAACCATGAAAGATATGGTACAAGAGTTGTGGAAAGATAGAGAAGAGAGTATTGTCCTTCAAGAGCAGTTGATGGCCATGAAGGAGGAGAAAGACCAACTTCTTGAAAAGTTGCAGGAGATGGAGAATCAACTCCATGAAGCAACAGAAACTCTTACCAAGTACATGCATGAACATGAGGTATGTAATGTTAGTTTGTTTTCAAATTCCTCTCAAGAAGAATGCTTTGGTGTTTTTGAAAATCACACAAGAGGAATAGGGTCCAAGTTATTGTTAAAAATGGGCTATGAAGGTAAAGGGTTAGGCAAGCATGCACAAGGCATTGTTGAGCCTATTGTTGTTGAAGAGAGACCTAAATATTGTGGTCTTGGTTATGAACGAAATGATGGAGCAAATTCCAAAGTTGAGGAAACAATTGAAAAAGTTTCAAGCACAAATTTTGTTTCTAGTTCACCTCCTCAAGAAGGTTTTAAAGGTGAAAGTTCAAGAACTTTTGTTGAAAGTTCAACCTCTTTAGCATGCAAGATTTGTATTCAAGATGTATGCAAATGTGTGAAGCAAAAGAGTTGTGGCAGCCATGAGGACGAGAACAGATTTGTTAGTCTTCAAAAGAGAGCTTGTAACTCTTCCGATTCACCTCCTCAAAGGGGCGATAAAGGTGAATGTTCAAGGTATAAATCTGCCTATAATTCTGTTGCTTTTGATTATGTTAAGCATGATAAATCTGCATGTATAAATGGAAGAAAAAGGCCATGTACATATTGTGGTTTATATAACCATCATGTTTCAAAATGTTGGAAAAGAATGTCCACTTTCAGGAAACTTTCCAAGCAAAGGAAACATGAAAAGAACATGCAAAAGATTTGCACTCATTTTCAGAAGACGGGTCATCTCATTGACCAATGTTGGACATTGCATCCAACCTCTCATCCACAGCATAAGAAGCAGTTGGATAAAAATATTGACAAGAATGGAAGAGGAGATTCCATCATTGATGTGAGTCAAGATGATTCACAAGAAGACGACTTTCAGCAAAAGAATTCGCCATTGAGTTGGCTTGGTAAGAAATGGTTAGATTTCTTGAGTAAGTAAGGCTTGCATTTTTATGCACTAGATGCACATTTCAGCCTTATCTTTTCATTTTGTTGAAGTTGACAAGTTGCAGCAGTTATCATAAATTGCAAGATGCAAGTTTGCATGTGTAGGCATTCATTTTTGAAAGCATACTTGTGTTATACCACCTCGTTCAAGAACATGTAAAAGAGGGGTATGTTGTTCATTTTGTTACATCCATATACATTTTTCATATTCAACTCTTTAGTACCCACATGTTTTGGGTTTGAGTACCTATGTTTCTACAGGAAGGAGAGTTGAAGAGCTATGCGCATGCATTTGGTTTTGTGAGTGCATAAACAATGAACTTGATGATTGTCATCATGGATGAGTCATGATTGTAACATGATTGTTTATCATATTTTTAGACTTGTCATTTTGGAAGGTTGACATGTTTCACTTGAGTCTCGACTTGTGTCGATATTATCTTGACGACTATGTTGTGTCGTTCATGGTTTTCGACTTGTGTTTAGTCGATTGTGTTGGATGGCTTGTAAGTTGATTTTGAGTACATCAAGATAGAGGAAAACACCATGTGCTTTGAGGAAGCATAAGATGCGACAGTTTGCTTGAAGAGCAAAAAGACTTTGCTGTCATTATTTTCAGTCTTGTGTCAATTTTTTTTCAAGATTGATGGTTTTCTTGGCTTGTGACAAGATGTCGCAGGTAAGTTTTGCAGCCATTGGAGAGAGGATTGTTGACGTCAAAGAGTTAACAAGAGGGACTTGATTCTCAGTGGGAAGGTTGGCAGTATTCCAAGCACAGAGAGAACAGTGGGTCAGCAACAACCAGAGAGCAGTGGTTGAGGGACATAGTCAGTTGTAGTGCAAGGCATGTCAAAATATCCAGGTGATTGTTGAAAGGGATTTTCAAGTAGAATCAGTTGATATAACTTGAAAGAAGAAGAGTATTGAATCTCAGATCGATAATCATAAGCTTTTGTGGGTCCAAAAGCCTTTCAGTGGGAAGGTGTGATCAAAATCTGGACCAGGGGTCAAATATTTGCTCAATTTTCAAAGTGCCCGGAATGCGACAAAAACGGTGCCATTGCGTCCGTCTTGTCTTCCTGATTCCGACGGTATATTTACTTTCTCAAACGGAGTCCGTATGGAGAAGTTATCGCGATCTGTTCGAATCGCCAAACAGGAAAAAAAAAGGGTGCTGACTGGGCAGGCCGTACAACTGACGTGGCGACCGTACAGTTGATGTGGCACCTGCTGACGTGGCAGATTCTGATTGGTTGATGGTGGTTGAATCATTTAGTGACACATGGCATCTTTTTGGGCGAATGATAGGGTGCCACGTGGCCCAATCAAGGGCTGCCACGTGGCACCCCAGGTTTGGCTATTTGGTCGTATAAAAGTATTATGGAGGCCGCGGGGTTCGACCGCCAGACCTCCCCTACCATTCAACGTCTTAATGAATTTATGCTAGCCAACATGCCGCCGTGTGTTCCTTGTATATCATATGGTTTTAAAATTATATGAATTTACATTTGTGTAATTTTTGTTGGGGGGTCGGGCCGGGGCTTAGCCCCGACCCATGGTCGTATTATTGTTTTCATATGACTATAAATTTAAACAGAGCGCGAGAGTTGTAAAGGATCCAGCCCCCGGTCACACTGTTTACACATATGACCACCACTTGGTTTATGCGCGCATTTGGTTGAATGTTAAACATAAGTTTAGACCCCCGGTTCTATGCGATGGCATGTGACTATGCCCTCCGTTACAGTGGCGTGCGCGGGGTTAAGTGTATAGCCCACGGTGGTATTACGATAAAACATATGACCCAGTTTATATATTGTTTGGGCGCGGTTTAAACCATATAACGCGGTTGCAATGTATGTATAACCATATGTTAATTTATCGCGCGGGGCTTTTACAATATGTAGACCGTGCTTGTTGGTGTATAGCGCGGGATTTTGTGTGGAGTTTGGTTTTTCAAAACGACCACAGCCTTGTGCGCCCGCCACTTGTCACTTGTATATTGAACAGTGGCACGTATCCATTTTTATGCGCGGGGAACGTGGCCACATGACCCCATGTGCCCAACACCTCCGAGTTTGGGGGCTTTATTCCCGTTAACTGTTTGACAATTTGACACCAATTTCGGAAAACGCTACAAGCCAGATTCATTCACCCATAGGTGCAAAATGGCGAACCAGTAACAGAGCTTGAAAGGGAAAAATGGCAGGAGGCCTAACTTTTGGAGTTTTTGGCCAAATGAGGTGCCGAAAAAGCCCAGCTAGGGGTTTTTGGACGTTCTGAGTCCATTGGCACTGCTTTCAAAGGAATTTGAAGACTTCTTTTGTAGGATTTTAACCAGTGAATTTTGAGGAAGCTCCAGGAAGCTTGAAGCCCTCATTGTTTGAGGCATTGCTCTGATGAGCACATATCTATTTTCTGAGACTGAATAGTCATTTCTGACTAATTATTGTGCTCTGAACACATTGGGATAGGTTTCAGATCCATTGGAGGACTTTTACAGGTGTTTTTTCCCCATTGAAGCTCAGGGAAGCTAGGAGGCCACATGTAGAAGAGGTCATTACTGGATGAGACAAGATCCGTTTTCAGAGTTCAAATAGTCAATTTTGGGGTTTTTGTGTATTCTGAACCCAATGGTACAGTCTATAAAGCCATTGGAGTTGAGAAGCATCTTGTAAAAGAATATTTGACAAACTAATCCCAAAGAGCCAAGTCCATTGAAGGAGGCTCAAGGAGATGTAGCCCAGAGAGGGGTGAACTCCTTTATCATCTTTCTATTGTTGTGAGTTTGCTTTGTTATTTGATGCACTTTATATTGCTGTGTATTGGTTTATAGCACATATTTAATCTTAAAAGAACATTCCTCACACATGCACATTCAAAAGGAAGAAGCATAAACTAAACACATAAACTATCTTGCATATTTGAACACATGAATCAAGGTCCTGTAAGGTTTAATTTATTGAAGTAGGGGGTGATTGCATAGCATAACAAGTCAACCTTCTATTTTCAGATCAAGAATACCCATCAAACAATGTTTCTCTTTGCAAAATGGATGAAAAGGTACTTGAAACAAAACACACAAATAGTAGGAAGTCACAGAAAAATATTTGCCGCTCGAGAATCTATTATCCATGGCCAACCATTGATTCTCAATGTCTGCAATTCGTTCAAGCAAGATGAAAAATAGAGTGTAAAACAAGGAAGATGAAAAACATAGTGTAAAACAAGGGAAATCAAAATTTGATAAAAAAGTTGTCATAAATACTCAATGTCAGAAGTGATCACAAAATAAAATTCCCTCAGGCTTACAATAACACACACTGGATGGCTATCTCATCAAATTCCTTCTCAGGCCTCACCCTCTCGGGATTTTCTTGGCGCATTGAAAATCATTCAATTTATATCCTATTACCAACTTCAACTGTTTCTATTTCTTTGGAAAATAAAACCAATTACAAGTTAAAAGTTCTCAAATTAACTACAAAAAATCTGGGAATAATATCTTTTGATTTCCACCTCATCTGCTTGGAAATCTAGAATCAATATTTTTTGTCTTTCATTTAAAACTGATCTATCAACCATGTTCTCGAGATACTTGAAAATCATATCTCTGATTGCTAATTTGGGTCCATAAAATGCTCGAAGTGCCAGCTATTAATTTTCTCTACTTGGATTAGAAAATGGATCTTTGACTCCTCATCTTGAGCAAAAAGATTAAATACAATCTCCCTCAAAATCTAATCTTGTCTGGCATTAATTTTTTCGGGAAATGCCTTTAACTAAAATTGTTTCATTCTTAGCTGTAGCAAGCTTACATGACCTATTCTGTACACAAGTCTCATATCTTTATAGATCCTTATTGACTTCCACCTATAATTCCACTTTTGTAACTAACTGCTTAAATAAAAATCAATGACATCTTGAAGCATAGTGAAAAATGTTTTACTCCAAATATTATTGACCTCATGGTGCCTGATTTGAATATTGTCCTTTGATAACAATTAACCTCCAAGTGATAAAAAATCTAGTCCAACAAGTTCCTTCAAGCTCTCTGCAACTAACATTGGCCAGATACTCTCTTCTCCAAGATTCTGACTCTCTAGAAATGGAAGAATTATCAGTAGTGGCACACAAACAATATCCCTAAGTAGAAAGATCCCAAGTATTGCTGATCTGAACCGAGTTGATAGTCACCCTTCTCTGCAAACAACAAGAGAACAAATGTTGAAGAAGAGAGAGATAGAGAAACTCCAACCACTACAACTTCATCAATACTTCTTATGTTCACCAAATTAGGTCTTGAATGGAATAAGAATTGCAGAATTTTTTGTCCCAATGGCTCAGTTTAGTGGAAGTTCAAATGCCATGAATTCCATAGTAGATAACATGACTTGGGACAGACCCATTCCAAATAGCAGAAAAATAATTCCCCACTATGACATGAGCTTAATATTTGTTATGTTTCTAATCAAGACAAACTTTTTTAGCAACATAAGAATCCAAAATCAGACTAACTTAGATGACCTTAAATGCTTTGAAAAACACTTACACCTGGAAGCTCAAGCCCTATTTATCCTTGGCGCACAAGGTGTCTGAGTATTTATCAACCTGGTCCTTGTTAGCTGAAATCAATACCCGAAGGCATTTTGATGCCATGTCAACTATTATCACCAAGTCATCCAACAAGTATTGCTCCATAAGCATAATTATAACACTTACAAGTTCTTCACAAACCCCCATCTTAGGATTGATGCTCACAACAACATCACCATCTTTGCCTTCTAAACAAAAAAATCCATTATTACAATCATCTGGTAAATGGAATGCAACAACATATGGATCCCCCACACCAATTCTTGTAATAAAATCACCAACCATTACAATAAAATCACCAACCAAGTCTCTAATATCACTAGCATTATCATTGCGACATAGTTTCAACAAGTCTCCAAACAACAGAAGCAAAACCAAGATTACATGGCCATCCTCTGTACTCGGAAGACTTCATATCCATGCTATCTTTTAAGCAAAGTATTTCTCCTAATTGCAATTTTCTATGAAAACTCTCCAGACTATTGAGACGTAACGATTGTGGCAAACTTGATGTCCTTTTGACAAACTTGACAAATTCATCTGCCGGAGTTTGACCCAAACAAATATCTTGATGGAATTTTCGTATATGTTCAAAGTAGTCCAAGACAGGAAAAGGAACCAATTCCTTGACATAATTATACAACGAATGATCAACATCCACAGTTAATTGATGCAACAATAATAATACTTTAGAAGATGGCTCTGCAGTTCTTTCACTAGCTCTTACATGATCAGAACTAAAGTAACATGCAACCAATTTTGATATTATGACCTGAAGTTGACCTCCTACTACATGAGAGGTCTCTTAAGAGGGAAATACTTTAAATATGTCAAGCAGAGATGCCATCAGATGACAACATTGATCTTGCAATTTGTGGAAACCTAACGAAAGAAGAACAAGGTGGAATAGATAGTGACAAGTACAGGGAATAGAAGCTCTTTGCATCTGTAAATTTTGGGTGTTTCATCACTGCTGTCTTGAAGTTATATTTATTCATGGGTTCCCTCCATGTTGCGTTACCTAGATTTGACAATTATCTTTTGCCCCATCGAACCTCCCTTTTAAATTGGAAGAATGTGAAAACTAAAACCTGATGGGATCTCTCCTCATGGCTTAGTCTAGATGCTTGTTGTTATATTAATATGGCAACTAGATACTTCATTGATCAAACCCTTGAAACACCTGTAAACTATTCCTGCTTCAGTGGCTTGATTTCCATGTGACTCGATGCTTAATGTGAGTGTTTGACTTTGATTTGATCAAATGTCGTATGACTAACCCATGTGTGTGTTGTATCTGTGGAGGTCATATGGAACTGGAGCATGGAGCTTGGCCTTCGGGTCCAATAATTTTGGCAAAAATTACCAAAAAAAGTAACAAAACTTTATATAAAAGCCCAAGAGCCAAATTTTGGCCAAGAAACCCGAGATCAATAAACTGAAAAGATAAGCCACAATTGGCTTGTCAAGACCACTTAAATTTGTTAGAAATTGCACTTTAACTAATAATCCATAAGCCAATTAATTAACGCTGATTTTACATCAGTCTTAAATCAACGCCCCTTAAAAATTTTCATAAGCGCATTTTAGGTGATAACACACCTCATGTTGAATTTTCTCCTTTAAAGTTCCCATAAAGAGATCTAACAAATTATCCTCTAGAATTTTCTTTACCCCATGACTTAGTTTTTGGAATTACTAAATGTGCTATGTAATTGGACCTCTTTTCCAAAAAATATTAATTGTCTAAATAATGTATTTCTCTTAATATAACCATAATGTGCTATCAATTCATCTATAAAAATGGACCAAGGGACAATAAAATCCTTATTTCGTTCAAAAGTCCATTGGTACCAAACAATTTGATTAGGTTCTAAATACAAGGATGCAAGAATTACCTTTTTTAAGGTTGGCACTTGGTGTATATAAAAGAATTGATCCATCTGAAATATCCATATTATAGGATATTTACCATCTGGTGCATGCGACAAAAAGATTTTACCTCTCATACATCAGTGTAATCAGTGTAGAATAGCACGCAAAACTACCACATGATATACCATACAACAAAATGGAGTTGCCGAGAGAATGAACAAAACATTGATAGACAAGGCAAGGAGAATGCTTAGTGGTGCTGGGCTTGCATAAGAATTATGGGAAGAGGCAGTTGAGATTGCAAGATATCTAGTGAATATGTCTCCGTCATCAATGCTAATCGAAGTGAATCCTAATGAGTAATGGTTGGGTAATAAGCCTTTGGTGGCACATCTCAAAGTGTTTGGCTATGATGCATTTTTGCACGTTCCTAAGGAAAAAAGGAGCAAGCTGGACAAGAAGGAAATCAAATGTATTTTCATTGAATACAAAGAAGGGATGGAAGGATATAAGCTTTGGGATACTACATCAAAGATAATAATGTACAGTCGAGATGTGGTCTTCATAGAAGTCAGAGGTAAATCCAAGCTTGAGGAAGTTGCTCAGACCGAGAATAATCCTGATACAATGCAGTTTGAAATGAGGAACAAAGAATATGATTCATATGAGTTGAATGAATCCGAGGAAGAGGTGGAACAATTGAATCTGGTGGTAAGGTGGTCAGAAAGATTAAGAAAACCAGTAGAAAGGCATAGTCCACCAGAATTTCATTTTGCATTCGTGCTAACTGCCATTGACGATGAGCCCAAGTTGGTCGGTGAGGCAGTCAACTCAGCAGAGGGTAAACTCTGGAAGGACTCCATTGTTGAAGAGATGGAATCCTTGTACAAGAATGAGACATGAGATCTAGTTAAGTTACCTAGTGGAATAAATCCCATCGATAGCAAGTGGGTGTTCAAGAAGAATATGAATGCCACAGGTCAATTCAATAAATTCAAAGCTCAATTTGTAGTGAAAGGATATTCCCAAATCGAGGGAGTCGAGTTCGGAGAGATTTTTCCCCTATTGTAAAACTAACTTCCATTAGAGTATTGATGTCTCTAGCTGCAACATTCAATCTGGAGATAGAACAGATGGATGTGAAGACAACTTTCCTACATGGGGACATGGAAGAAGAAATCTACATGAAACAACATGAAGGATTTGTAGTAAAGGGAAAGCAAGAGTTGGTGTGCAAACTAAAAATATACCTTTATGGTATAAAGCAATCGCCAAGGATGTGGTACCATAAGTTTGACACTTACATCCTTAGTTTGGGATTTGTGAGAAGAAAATATGATCACTCCATATATTCCAAGGAAGAAGGTGTGTGTTTCATATATGTAGCTTTGTATGTCGATGACATGTTGCTGATTGGAAACAACATGGATGCAATAAATGAGGTGGAGAAACAACTATCCTCCAAGTTCGACATGAAGGATCTCGATGCAACTAAATTCATTATAGGAATGGAGATTAAGAGAGATCAAGCAGCTAGAAATCTCTGGTTGAATTAGACGAAGTATATTGAAATAATTTTGAAATGATTCAACATGCAGGATTGCAAACCGATGAAGGTTCCAATTCCAGTGGGAGAAAGGCTTACTGTTGAACAATGTCTAAAGACACAAGAATAAATAGAGGACATGGCACATGTTACCTATGCAAGTGTGGTTGGTAGTATGCTGTATGCAATGGTATGCACTCGACTAGACATTTCCCATGCAGTGGGAGTGTTGAGCAGGTACATGTTGACACCTGGAAAGGAGCACTAGACAAATTTCAAGAGATTATTTAGGTATTTGTGTGGCACAAAGGACTATTCTATATGATACCAAGGAAGACCTAGAGGTGACAGTGGTAAATTAGATGTACATGGATTTGTTGATGTCGAATGGGCTGGAGATATGGATCGACGAAGGTCAACCATCAGATATGTCTTCAAGATGTTCAACAGAGCAATAAGCTGGATGAGCAAGCGGCAGGCGATGGTAGCCTTGTCGATAAAATAAGATGAATACATGGCGACCATTTATGGAAGCAAATAACCGGTATGGATTCAAAGGTTGTGTTCAGGAATCATGTTTGGGAAGAGAGTTATGAAGGTAAGTTGTGATAATCAAAGCGCAATATTTTTGGAAAAGAACCCTGCTTATGATTCAAAGACTAAGCACATTTATGTATAATACCATTTTGTAAGAGATATGGTGGAAAGTAACAAGGTGCTACTGGAGAAAGCAAACACATTGGAAAACATAGCAGACTTGTTGACCAAGTATGTAAGTGTTGTGAAGTTCTCTTGGTGTAGAGAGGTAATGGGTATTGCTGCCATGGGTCTGTGAGAAAAAGTTTAGGAATCTCCTATTTCAGCAAAGAAGACAACAAGTGGGAGAATGTTGGGTTGTTATATTCTTTGCAGTGAAATTTTAGTCAAGGTGAATCGATTGATACTAGAAGTCGAGGTGGATCAACAATAGGTCGAAGTCGAGGTAGAACGACAACAAGTCGAAGGTCAAGGAAGTCGACCGGGTAAAGTGGAAGTCGAAGATATCGACAACAAGTTAAACAAAAAGAGGTCGAAGTGCAAGCATGAGACGACCGAATAGAGACCGAATTAAGACCGACATGTAGTCGAATGGTAAATCCGACTTGGATTTGAATGTACTAAAATCTCGAGATTTGCGGTATTTGTAGCCAATGAAATGCATGGATTTGTAACCTTTTTTGGAAGCCAATATTTAGGATTTTTCCTATTGTAAAGCCTATAAAGAGGCATGTTGTAATTTTGTAAATACTGTTGTTGTAAGGTGATCATACAATGCACTTTTGTAGGTTAATGCATGAGTAAGTGTAGGTTGTTGGTCATGCATATGTAAGCTGATTTGACTACAGGGTTTTTCTTGCCTGTGCAAGAGGGTATGATGTCGATTGTGTCTTAGGTGTGGACCAAGGTTAGACATATAACCTTTTATTCTGATTGAATAAGACAACAAGAGAGTAGAATGCTCAAAAGAATGATGGTTTTCCTGGTTAAGGGTTTCCAGGGTAAAATATCAATGTACTGTGTGATTGGTTGTGTCATTTTATTTCTTGATTAAATTATTCTTCTCTTCTTCTAGGATTAGTGTAGAAATGTCCTAAATTTCCTGACAAATCTTCACCTTTAACACTCCACATATCTACTTTACCCAATTTATCAATTCGTAGACCCCCCTTGGGTGCATTCCATACATGATGTAGAATGGATATGATTTTGTTTGTTGATTCATTGTAAGAAAACTCTTCTTGAGCAAGTTCATGATCCCACTTCTTGGGATGTTCACTGACCAAGCTCCTCAATATATTCCCCAAACTCATGTTTACCATATCCGTTTGTCCATTAGTTTGTGCATGGTAAGCTGAGCTAAATTTAGATTTGTTCCCAACTTATTCCACAAAATTCTCCAGAAATGTCCTACAGATATGGTATCCCTATATGAAACTATGATTTTGGGAAGTCCATGCAACCTCAAAACATATTTGAAGAATAAATTTTCCACATGAGTTGCATCACTTGTTTTAAAATAAGGTATAAAATGAGCCATGTTTGAAATTTTATCCAAAATAGCTAAAATGGAGTAATCACCTCTTTGAGTTTCAGGTAAACCCAATATAAAATCCATGCTCATAGAATCTCAAGGACTGCTTGGAATTGGTAAAGGCTGATACAAGCCTATATTTTGACTTCTTCCTTTAGCACGCTGAAAATTTTTGCACTTATACACAAATGTTTTTACATCAGTCCTCATACCGAGTCAATAGTTAAAATTAATGAGATGAGAATAAGTCTTATCTTGTCCAAAGTGTCCAACTAATCCTCCATTATGCTTCTCTTGTAACAGAGTTGATCTCATGGAGCACTTTGGAATACAAAGCTGGCTACCCTTGAATAACAATCCTTCTTGCAACTTGTACTTTATCTATGATATTCTATCTCCGCTGAATGGGTTTTCATAGGATTCATATGCTTCTTTGAAGTCTAGATCATTCTTGTACACCTCTTTCAAATGGTTAAATCCCAACACATTTACTTGAGATTCGTGCAAAACCAAATTACTCTTGGTCAAAGCATCTGCAATTTTGTTAGCTTGGCCATTGATATGCTTTAAGAAAAAAGTGAAACTTTGCAGAAATTCAATCCATTTGACATGATTCTTATTTAATTTACTTTTCTGAGCTATAAACTATAATGCATGGTTGTCAAAATATAAAATAGATTCTTTAGGCATTAAATAATTCCTCCACTTCTTCAAGGATTGCACCACTGCATAAATTTCCTTATCACAAGATGGACATTTTTGTTTTTCTTCATTTAGCTTCTCACTGAAGTAAGATATTGGGTTGTCATATTGAATTAAGTTTGCTCCAACTTCCATCCCACTTGCATCACACTTTACCTTGAAAATTTTATTGAAGTTTGGAAATGCCAAGATTGGCTATTTTTTTTTTTTTTATCTTCTTCTTGAGTAATTGAAATCCATTTTTAGCTGATGCTATCCATTGGAAGGGCCATTTGTTTTTCTTGATTGTCTCAAAAGTTGGAGAACATATCCCAATAAAATTCCTAATAAAATTTCTATAAAAACTTTCCAAACCATGAAAACTTCTTACCTCAAAGATATTCCTTGGAGAAGGCCACTTTGTGATAGACTTGACCTTTTATGGGTCCATCTTCAACCCATATTTTGATATCACAAAACCCAAGTACACTAAATCTGTCTTCATAAAACTACACTTTTTCAAATTGATTAGTATATTCTCATTCTATAATTTACTCAAAACCAATCTCAAATGGTTAAGGTGTTCTTCTCTAGATTGACTAAAATCAAAATATCATCAATATAGACTATGACAAAATTTCCAATGAATTCCTTAAGAACCTCATTCATCAATCTCATGAATGTGCTAGGTGAATTTGTCAAACCAAAAGGAATGACCAGCCATTCATACACTCCATCATTTGTCTTAAATACAATTTTCCATTCATCACCCTCTCTTATCCTAATATGATGATAACCACTCTTCATATCTATCTTTGAGAAATACTTTGCACCACTCAAACAATCCATTAAATCATCCATCTAGGGAAAATGAAATCTGTACCTGATTGTAATTTTGTTGATGGCTCTAGAATCTGTGCACATTCTCTAGCTTCCATCCTTCCTTGGATTTAAAATTGTTGGCACAACACATGGGATTTAAATCTCTTTCACCAATCCTTTGTCCAACAACTTCTGCACCTAATTTTTGATTTGTTCATTCTCTTTGGGAGTCATCATGTATGTTGCTTTATTTGGTAAAATTTCTCTAGGAATAAGATCTATGCGATGAATTATACTTATTACCGGTGGTAACTCATTTACAACTATATCAACAAACTCATCTAGAATCCTATGAATTTATATAGGAAGATCCATTAAACTTGTGTTTGTAAGATCTACTTTTGGCTTGCCAATCAAAGAAAAGCTTACCTCCTCTTCTTTAATTTGCTACAAAAATTATTTTCCACTAACCACCAATACTTTAGGAATGTCATGTTTTGTCTCTCCTTCATCCTTCATTGGTATGCATGCATTATTCTTCCCATATTTTAAAAAAGTGTAAGCATTCTTTGTTGGAATAC
>ML806384.1:23566-58830 GCA_009831015.1 Picea engelmannii | reverse complement strand
TATATATATCTAGTCATGTGTCATATAGGTGTGTGTAATCATGAACAAGTATAATAACCCTCACATGATCTAGTCATCAAACCCTTTCTGATATTCAACCTCTCAATACATCAGCCACTTCAAAAATACAAGCTGTCAACCATGTACCACAAAAACCCTTAGCCATATGCCAAGAAATACAAGATGTGCCTCAACACGAAGTATTAATGACAAACATACCAACGCTGTATTTCTGTAGATCTGACTTATGCAGAGGATCCCATGCAGCTACTAGTCTCTCTCAAGAGAATCCTAAAATATCCATAACCATTTCTCATGCATACATCAAAGTCCAACTATTCATAGAAATAAGACATACCTTTTGAATCAATGGATAGATCTGATGTATCTGAGCACTACAGACCTTCCAAGGAGCTTGATCTCAAAATTTACAACCTCTGCATCTTCAGCTTCTCAAGTTTCATGGATTTACGAACATGTACGCACCCTATACACTATCAGCTCGCGTATGCCTCAATATGTACGCATCCTATACACAGTCATACCACATACACCTTAGTATGTATGGACCCTATACACAATCAACCTGCGTACGCCTCAAAAAATAGGGTTTTTTCTATTCCCTGTAACTCCGAGAATTTCACCGTCAACCCTTCGTAATACCTCAAACTTTCGCAACTTCAGATGTATCAATGAGTACTTTCAATAAGCTTCACACAAAAAAATATATTCAATGTGTTCAAGTGTGATTAAATGAGAGAGCTTTGCCTCTTATTTATACTTTCATGTAGCATTACACTTTCCTTATTTTAGGGATTTCTCCATTTACTTTGTTTTTTAAATAATTTCTTTTGCAAACACTTTGACTTTTAGGGGCTTCTCTATGGCTCATGAGGGTCCTCCAACTTCACATTGCCATAACTCTCTAACCGTGAGGAGTTATGTGACGTTCCACATACCACCAAAAATGGCATGAAAGGCACTATCCATCTAAGATAGTTTTACTGAAAATTCACTGACCTTCATCTCATTATTCCATAATTAAGAATGGGTTCTCTAACCATACTTCTAGGATAACTCAATCCATAAAGTGTCTTCCCGTGAGGCATTTCACCATAAGGGGAACACTTTGGAGTTCATCCATTTGTACTTCTTATCAACTATGAAAAGACAATAATGAGTCATCTTTACATCAAACAAACTTGGTTCCATTACCCAAACTATTGTGCTGCCAAACTTTCTCCAAGGTTTGACATCAATGAAAACCAACCTTAATCAACGATCTCCCCCTTTGGCATTGATGTCAACACTCTGATGCAATACTGAAATCATGTCATGCAATACTGAAGTCATATCACTCATGCTCCCCCTGGAACCATGCCTCTGTCCTCTGCATCTCTGTGACCATTTCTCCCCCTAGAACCATGCCTCTGTCTTATTCATCTGATAAATCTCTCCCCCTTTGTCATCAATGGAAAATGTATCTTTCCATTTAGGGCTGCTCCCCCTAACTGAAATGTCCTCTTTATGGTGCTTCCTCATGTACATCTAAGACATATAAGATAAGCATTCAAAATCATTAATTTTGGAGTAGAAATAACTCTGAGTCTCTGGCGAAGATACTCAAAGGATTCCCGTGGAAGTGGTTTTGTTTTTATGTCTTCCACTTGTTCTTTTTTTCCCACATACTCAACTTTGATGTTCTTTTTTGCAACCTGTTCCCGTAGAAAGTGATACTTGATTGGAATGTGATTTGTCTTGGAGTGCATCACCGGGTTCTTTGAGATACTGATGGCACTTGTATTATCAAAATAGATTGGAATGGGCTCATCATAATTAACCTGTATATATTTCAATGTTTGTTTCATTCAAATAACATGTGTACAACATGCTGCTGCTGTGATATACTCTACCTCGGCTGTAGATAAAGATATTGATGATTGTTTCTTGCTTAGCCATGATACTAAAAAATCACCCAAGTAGAACGCTGCTCCATTGGTGCTTCGTCAGTCATCAATACAACCTGTCCAATCTGCATCTGTGTAGGCAATAAGTGACATATCCTTTCATTTTCGATACCACAATCCAAACTCTTTTGTTCCTTTGAGATATCTGGAAATCCTCTTCACTGCTAATACATGTGATTCCTTTGGTGCTGCTTGAAATTGTGCCACCTGTCCAATTGCTTGCATTACATCTGGTCTGGATGCTGTCACAAATAGTAGGCTACCAATCATTGACCTATATTGCCTCTGATCTGTAGACTTTGAATCATCATCTTTTCTTAACTTGCAACTGGTTTGCATGGGAGTGATAGCTGGTTTGCAATCTTCCATTTCGAACCTCTTTAGCATTTCTCTGATATACTTGGTTTGAGAAATAAAAATTCCTTGGTTTCTTTGATGTATTTGAAGTCCTAGAAAGAAGGATAGTTCTCCAAGTAGTGACATTTCAAATTCATTCTGCATTTTCCTTTGCAAATTTATGGCTTAACCTGTCATCATCACTACCAAAAATAATATCATCAAGATAAACTTCAATTAATAAAATACAACCTTGACTTACCTTGATGTAGAGGTTGTTGTCTACACTTCCTTTTCTGAACCTTGCTTGCTATAGATATTTATTCAGTCTAGAGTACCATGCTCTAGGATCCTATTTTAGACCATACAAGGCCTTATTTAATTTACACACATAATTTGCGTTCTCTGACAAATGAAATCCTTCTGGTTGTTCAATGTAGACTTCTTCTTCAAGTTCCCCATTCAGAAAGGCTAATTTTACGTCCATTTGATACACTTTAATATTTTTGGAGCATGCATAAGCTAAAAGCAATCAGATTGCTTCCATTTTGGCAACTGAGGAAAATGTCTCTTCAAAGTCAATTCCTTCAACCTGTGCATATCCTTTACATACCAATCTAGCTTTTTTCCTTGTAACATATCCATCTTCATTCAATTTATTCCTGTATATCCACTTTGTGCCGATCACATTCTTATCCTTTGGTCTTGGAACCAATTCCCAAGTGTCATTTTTCTCTATTTGATCCAATTCTTCATCCATGGCCTTATTCCAAAATCCATCTTTGTTGGCCTCTTCAAAATAGGTTGGTTCAATCGTAGATGTGAGTGCTAGGTGCGTTTGTTCTGGTGAACACATTCTTCTTCTAGTCTCAACTCCCGTGTCTTTGTTTCCGATAATATGATCTGAAGGATAATTCTTCTATACTCATTTGCTAGGTGTCTTTGGAGTCACTTGCTGAACTTTCTCTTCTGCTTCTGTCAGATCCTCTTCATATTCCCCTTGTTTTTCATCTTTTGTTTCTTCTTTGTAAAGTTGTTCCATTGATTCATTTTTTTCTTCCTTTAATTCTGGTCTACTTGTTTCATCAATTATTACGTTGATGCTTTCCACAACTTTGTTCAATCTTAGGTTGTAGCACGTGTATTCTTTCCTTGTATTTGAGTAACCAACAAGTAGTCCTTTGTCCACATGAGAGTGAAACTTTCCTATTCTTCCATATTCTCTTTTGATGTAGCATTTTCTTCCAAAAACTCTGAAGTGATTTACATTTGATGGTCTTCCTTTCCATAGCTCTTAGGCAGTTTTTTCAATGTTGTTTTTGAGCATTACTCTATTTTTAATGTAAACTGTTGTATGCACTGCCTGTGTCCAAAACATTTCTGTCAATTTGGAATCCATTAGCATTGTTCGAGCCATTTCCTGTACTGTCATGTTCTTTCTTTCAACAACTCCATTCTGTTGAGGTGTCCTAGCAATGAAGAATTTCCTTTTTATTCCATGAATGTTGCATTAGTCCATAAATTCCTTTGAAGTGAACTCTCCCCCATTACCAGATCTCAAGCATTTGATTTTTGAATCCATTTCATTTTCAACCATTTCCTTGTATATCTTGAAGTTTTCAAAAGCTTCTGACTTATTCTTGAGAAAGAAAACTGCAGTCATTCTTGTATAATCATCAACTAATAACATAAAGTATTTCTCACCTTTTAAACCCTTTGTTTTATTTCGTCCAACTAGATCAATATGCACAATTTCCAGTGGTCTTATCGTTGAATATTCCTTTGATTTGAACCTGGTCTTTGTTTTCTTTCCTTGTTGACGATGCTTGCATAAAGTGTTGGTTGGTTTCATGATCTGAGGCATTTATCTGACTGATTATCTTTTGCTAATTTTGACAAGGTCATAAAAATGTATGTGACCCATTCTTTTGTGCCATAGCCAACTTTCATCGTCCTTTCCTAGACAACACTTTTCATTTCCAATTTCACTTAACACATATATATTTCTTGAAGTTATCACAACTATAGCAATCAATTTTCCTGAACCTTATTTTCTTATCTCACACTTTTGTGAATCGAAAGTAAATTTATGACCTTGGTCACACATTTGACTCACACTTAGAAGATTATGTTTCATATATTCTACTAGTAGAACATTTTCTGCCTTTTTATTCTTGTTCCCAATTTTGACTGTGCCTTTTCCAATTATTTTAGCTGAATCATCATTTCCGAAAGAGACTGATTCATATCCTTCCTTTCTTAATGTAAGAAACTTGTCTCTATCACCTGTCATGTGTTTTGAACAATCATTATCAACATACCAACCACGTTTCTTCTGCTTAGCTTGTAGAGAGAGTGTGCATTCTTCATTGCTGTATTGATTCTGCTTTCTTATCTATGTCCTTTTCTGAGGTTCTTGTCTGTGATTGTTGTTGTTCTGTTTTGGTTCTCTAGGAGGGATTGTAATTCTGCAATCTTTGGCCATGTGTCGAAAGTTGTTACACTTGTAGCATTCCACTTCAGTTCTCAATGATTCAAACCTGTTGTAACTTCTTTGTGTTTCACTAGGCCTTCTTGGATAACCTTTTTGTGTATGACTTTCAAAGTTGTTTATGTTCATGTTGTTAGCTCTTCAATTCAAAACTTTATGTCCAAAATTATTACATGCATAATGTAAACCAAAAACGATAGTTTGATACCTGGGAGTTGAAGATATTCTGAAAGGAGGTGCTCTTATGAATCCTTCTTCTTCCTAATACCTATCTGTTTCTGTCGGTCATTGATTCTAAAGTTTGAATCTTCTCGGTGGAGGAGTGTCTTTGTAATTTTCTCTATAGACTTTCCTATTCCCTTTGATTGTTTCTACATAGATTTTTGGATATGTTTCTTGTTCTATTGTTTTGGATCTTGATCCCTTTTCTGTCTGATTGTATCCAAGTCTGGACTTGTCATGATTAGGCCTTTGACTACTGATAATGTCATTCAAAACTTTTGAGTTGTTTTGTGTATTTTTCTTTTGAAGATCCTTTCTTAATGTGACAGTCTCTGCTTCCAAATTTTCAATGATCCTTTGTCTTACTTCTAGTTGTTCTTTGAATGATTCTTCAATTCTTTTATCTTCTTCAATTTGAACCTTCAAATTTGTGATCATTTTTTCTAATTCCTGAGTGTCTTCTTTCTTGTCTAGTTTTCCTTTCAACTTCTTGTTTTTCCTCTTTTCTCTTCTGATAACTTCTATGGCACTCATCGATTCCTCTCGGTAGTCAACTTCTGCCTCTTCAATTTCTTCTTTGACTTCTTCATATTCTTCTTTAGCGTCTTCATATTCTTCTTCAAAGTCTTCTTTATCAGAGTCTTCTACTTCCATGAATAGAACTCTTTCTGTCTCACTGTCACTGACTTCCTCTTCATTCGACAATGAGATGTCTTCTTTGGTGCATACATGTTTCTTGAAAACTTTCTTTGTGGTTCTTTTGCCTTTATATGTTTGTTTGATTTTTGAGTAACCTTCATCATTTCTATTTTTCTTATGAGGAAATTTGTTACCAAAATGACCAATACCATAACAATTAAAACAAATTAAAGGAATCTTACCTCTATACCTGTCTTTGGTTCCCTTGTTCAGTCTTTGGATAAAGTTGGCAACTTCTTCATCATCTTCTGAAACGTCACTATTGCTGCTATGTTCTTTTTCTGGTTGCTTTCCCTTTTTCTTTGATCTTTTGGATGTTTTGAAGGCCGCTTCTTTTACATCTGAATTTTCCTGTTCAGTTCTCATTTCATATGCTATGAAGATTCCATGTAGTTCGTCCATGCTTATTGATTTTAGATCTGTTCTTTCTTCTAGTGATGATATCTTAGGGTCAAATCTCATAGGAAGAGATCTTAGTACCTTTTGAACAATTATAGATTCTTCGATTTCTTCTCCCAATCCTATGATTTCATTTACTGTTTCATCGACTCGTAAGAAGTAAGATGCAATATTCTCATCTTCCTTCATTTTTAGTTGTTTGAATTGACCTCTGTAAGTTTGAAGCTTTACTGCTTTGACTTTTGAATCTCCTTCATAAATATTTCGAAGTTTGTCCCAAATCTCTTTAGCGTATTTACAATGTGAAACTTTGGTGAATACCGTTTCACCAAGAGCATTCAGAAGTGCATTTGTGGCTTTGGAATTATTCTGACCAAGTCTCACTGCTTTGTCATTTGTTGGTGAAGCTACTGGTACTGTGTATCCATCTACAATTGATTGCCAAATTTCAAATCCCTGTGCTTGTATATATGTCTTCATCCTTATGCTCCATCAAATTGTGGTATTCCATTTTTATACAAGTTGTTTCTCTCCATGATCTTCCTTTCAGTGGTTGAACTGATTTCTGAAGGAACCTGTTATGATACCAATTGTTGGATTACTGAGAAGGTGGGGGGTGGGGGGGCGAGGTGGATCAGTAATAGAGAAATCTAATCATTTTTAACCATACAATCTAAGTGTTATATCAATGTAGCATTATCATCCAATAAATGTAGAGTAAATAAGAAATGAACAAATGAGCAATCATATACATACACAGTACACTAGTTTTTTACGTGGAAACCCAAAGCGGGAGAAAACCACGTAATGATTTTTATTATATGTCTTGAAGAATTACATTCATTGGAAGCACCAAATTCCTTTGTTTTCCAATTGCAAATGGAAGGAGGCTCCAACCCCCTAGTTTCTCAGGCTACAACCTGAGGGAAGCTCCAACTCCCCAATTCTTTGGCTACAACCAGAAGGAGGCTACAACCTGAGGGAAGCTCCAAATCCTCAATTCTCTGGCTACAACCAGAAGGAGACTACAACCCCCTATGTTCTCTAGCTACACCCGGAAGGTGGCTATAACCACCTTTCCTTTCCCCATCCAACCACCCTGAAGTAGAAGTGGAATGATGGAACCACTGTGACACTATCACTACGAGATATACCACTATACAACTGTATCAATCTGTACCATTGACCCGCATCCAACTTGTACAACTGCCCTATAATCAATCTATACCTGAACTGAACATGTATCAACAAATATACAACATGTACGCGACCTATAGTGCTACAAAATGAGTATGTACGCACCTTATCTGTTATGCAGCCTGCGTATGTACACAACCAAACTTTTATGCAGCCTGTGTATGCCTTATGAAAAACTAAGGTTTCCTTTCTCTTGAAAACTTCTGACCCTTTGTAACTTCTTTCACATAGATTTGTAACCTGTCACTGTATCCATACTGTAACTTTACCCTGTGCATGCATCCTTATACATACCATTTACCCAAAGCATATATATCTCTCTCTAGTCATGTTCCATATTGGTGTGTGTAATCATGAACAAGTATAATAACCCTCACATGATATAGTCATCAAACCCTTTCTGATATTCAGCCTCTCAATACATCAACCACTTCACAAATACAAACTCTCATCCATGTACCATAAAAACCCTTATCCATATGCCAAGAAATACAAAATGTGCCTCAACAAGAAGTATCAATAACAAATATACCAACACTGTATTTATGTAGATATGACTTTTGTAGAAGATCCCATGCAACCACTACTCTCTCTAGGGAGAATCCTCAAATATCCATAACCATTTCTCATGCATACATCAAAATCCAACTATTAATATAAATAAGACATACCTTTTGAATAAATGGATATATCTGATGTATCTGAGCATTGTAGACCTTCTAGGGAGTTTGATCTCAGAATTTAGAGCCTCTACATATTCATCTTCTCATTTTTCATGGATTTACCAACATGTACGCACTGTACGCACCCTATACACTGTTATCCCGTGTACACCTTAGTATGTACACACCCTATACACAGTCAGCCCTTGTACGCCTCATAAAATAGGGTTTTTTGTATTTGCTGTAATTCTAAGAATTTCACCGTCAACCCTTCGTACTACCTCAAACTTTTGCAACTTCAGATATATCAATGAGTACTTGCAATAATCCTCACACAACAAAAGATATTCAATGTGTTCAAGTGTGATTAAATGAGAGAGCTTTGCCTCTTATTTATACTTTCATGTAGCATTACACTTTCCTTATTTTAGGGAGTTCCCCATTTACTTTATTTTTTAAATAATTTCTTTTACAAACACTTTGACTTTTAAGGGCTTCTATATGACTCATGAGGGTCCTCCAACTTCACATGGCCATAAATCTCTAATCGTGAGGAGTTATGTGATGTTCCACATACCATCGAAAATGACATGACAAGAACTATCCATCTAGGATAGTTTCACTGACAAATTCACTGACCTTCATCTCATTATTCCATAATTAAGCATGGGTTCTCTAACATACTTCTAGGATTACTCAATCCATAAAGCATCTTCTCGTGAGGGATTTCACCATAAGGGGACAACTTTGGAGTTCATCCATTTGTACTTCTTATCAACTATGACAAGACAATAATGAGTCATATTTACATCAAACAAACTTGGTTCCATTACCCAAAACTTTGTGCTGTCGGACTTTCTTCAAGGGTTGACATCAATGAAAACCAAACTTACTAAATATTCTTCCTCCCATCATGAATTTCATTCTTGTCAAATTTCAAGGTCTACCCAAAAGAAAATGACATACATCCACATACACGATGTCACAAATTACCTTGTCTTTATAGCTCCCAATCTGGAACTCTGCTTCACATTTTTCATTGACCAACAAATGATGTACTTTATGCATCCATGACACCTTATATGGTGTAGGATGTACTATCCTCCTTAAGCCCAAATTTTCAACCATATCCATAGACACCAAATTATCAATACTTCCACTATCTTTGACAACCTTGCAACATTAACCTTTTGACTTACACAATTATGAATAAATTATTCCTTTTAGAAGGTTATTAGATCTCCTTGTTTGGAATTAGAAGAAATCTCTTGATTAGTAGGGATTCTCCTACTTCATGAACATCTTCTCGTGGATTTGGATTCACATTATCTCCATATTCTTGTGCAATATGTGCACTTCATTGACTTGTAGAAGCATGTTCTAGACACTCATAAGATTTATGACCATATTTATTGCATTTATAGCATATTACTTGAAAATCTCTTCCTCTACCTCTGGAATAAGATCTCCTACCTCTCGAATAATTACCTCTTCTTGAGTGTTTATGCTGTCTTGAGCTACTATCTCCATCTTTCTGTCCTTGTGGATGTCCTTTTCCACTTTGTTGTCCTCTTCCTATAGGATTTCTACCTCTTCCTCTTTGAATTTGAATGCCATATCTTGACAAAGAAAGTCTTCTCTTACTCATATAGGAATTGATTCCTTCTCTAATACAAAAAATGGTGCATATTCTCTTAATCCTATATGAATTGATTCTTGCTTTGATACCAAAAATGGTGCAATAAATAGAAATATCGTGCCTATCATACATGTGATAGAAAAACAAACTTGTTACACACACACACACACACACCTTTGTTTACTTTCTATGAGCAAAAGGTACATACCATAAATTGCTATTTTTTGCATTTTACTTATGCAGAGACTGAATATGTCTTAATTCAACATCAACAAACTTATATCAATAGTGCACAGAAGAACCTTTTAAATGCTAACTTTATTCAACCATGATTTTACATAATCTATGGCCAATATCTATAAGGAAAGGATATGACTATATTATTTGTTCTCAAAACACTATGATAATACCTATATCTACAAAGGTGAAGATCGATTCAATCTGACCAAGGAACAATTTTGACAGTCAATCATGAACTAGTGCAATTATCGCCTTCAATGCTACATGCCATGATTTACTCATTTTTTTTGTTATGCTATAGGATCATGACTATACTCCAACTCACGTTTGTGCTCAGATCGTAAAAACATAGTAACTGAATGAAAAATAAAACCAATAAATTTACTTAACACATACCCATAATTTTAATGAAGGATTACTTAGCTAGAAAGTTACAAGCTTGCTAGTTTTCTTTGACTAACGATCCTCTTCGAATTCAATAACGAAACAAATGAAAAATTCACACGATATTTCCTTAGTTCAAAGATTTCCCATTGCATCCATCCATAATGCATTCTAACACAAGGAATTGTCCTCATCTTTTTCTATCACTAGAGTTATCATTCTTGATCAAATAGTAACAAATTTAATTTAATTGCATTAAAGGGTTAGTTACCAACACAAATTTAAGCATTGAAGCCTTACAATCATAGGAATTTTGAAAAGGAGAGCTATGAAACTAATTTCAATATCATTCCATTTCTATTCAACTGTGTTACTCCCAATTCCAACTTTTACAGAGCTCAAAATGTATTTATATGTATAGTGAGGTGATTTGATCATGATCCACAAAGGATGGATCAAATCACTTATTTTTACGAAAAAAAATCACATATAATCCCTAAACCTACTAAGTGATATATAAACCTACTCAAAATAACCATTACAAACCAATTTTGGGATAATAGATCCCTTATTTGCAAACTAAATGTTTTCTTTCAGAATCCAAAACAAATCCAAATTGTAATTAAAGGAACCCATTCCCTTTAGTAAAGGTTGGTTTGACCTTCTAAAGGTCAAAATTTCATTTTGAGGAGATGCTTCTGCATCACCATCAAATTTCCTTATATAAATCTTGGGAATTAAACATTTCCTTGGTTCTAAGTAGAACCCCCATTGATGTAGATATTAGAGTGATGAATAATCATGATTATGGGACTCAATATTTATGTTTTCCACATTTTCATCATTTCCTTGTGTCCTAATATCTCTTTTAGGGAATATATCATATAGGGTATGTAAGATCATGGATGACATGTGATTTTTTAATTATTCCATATTTTCATTCAAACCATCCTTTGTTATTGACCTATCCCTCAATTCATGAAATTGGTTCTCCAATTTGGATTGCTAGTTTTGCATCTCTTCAATTTCATCCTAAGTCATGGTTGAGATCCACGGAGGATCAATTGGCGTAAAAATATTTAGAAAAATATTTTCCACATGGGATAACATTAATATTTTTCTATACTTATTTTATATTTTGACTTTACTACTCTTTTAAATCACTCAAAACAAATCTTCCAATCAATTTTATGTCAATTGTAGGTTGTGTACATTTAAAACCTTGGTTTGGAGACTGTTATGAGGCCAATATTACACCTGATATAAACATGAAATTTATACACCTATGATTCTAAAATTAAGGTCTTTCCATATTGATATGTCTTCTTTGCAATGCCACAAGTTTGACTAAAGTATAATGTCCCAAGGAAAAGTTATGACAACTTCCCCAAAACTTGCTTATTTTTTCCTTGTTAAGATAGTGAAATTGTACGAACTAGAACATGCACAATTTTTCACATCAACACACAAAATTTAACTTGAAATATCATATTTTTGCCCCATTAAAAAAAATAGTGTCACTCAATTTGGATCTTTACATAAGTAGATATATCCGTTTCACCCAAAACACCTGTTTGAGACTATTTTTAGGGAAAATAAAACAAACCTAATTTCTATAACCCATAACTTAAAAATTATAGAGAATGAAAATATGAAAATATGAAAATTTTACCAAAATTTATGAAATATTTTTCCTAAAACTCTTGAAAATTTCATAGTCTTGGACTTCACCAAAATAAAGTTATAATGAAAATTCAAATATGATTCATTTGAGACTAATTTCAAAACTATTCACAAACCCTAACTTCCAAAATATGTATCTTAGAAAGAGTAGAGAAAAAAACATGGTAGTATTATAGAAGTAGATATCTCTGTCTCGCCCAAAAAACCTGTTTGAGACTAGTTTTAGGGATAATAAAACAACCCTAATTTCTACAACCCATAACTTAAAAATTATAGAGAATGAAAATATGAAAATTTTACCAAAATTTGTGAAATATTTTTCCTAAAAAAATTAGTGTCACTCAATTTGGATCTTTACAGAAGTAGATATCTCTGTTTCACCCAAAACACCTATTTGAGACTAGTTTTAGGGATAATAAAACAACCCTAATTTATACAACCCATAACTTAAAAATTATAGAGAATGAAATATGAAAATTTTACCAAAATTTATGAAATATTTTTCCTAAAACTCTTGAAAATTTCATAATCTTGGACTTCACCAAAATAAAGTTATAATGAAAATTAAAATATGACTCATTTGAGACTAATTTCAAAACTATTCACAAACCCTAACTTCCAAAAGATATATCTTAGAAAGAGTAGATAAACAAACATGGTAGTATTATCAAATATACTTCTCTGTGTCTCCTTAGTCTCCTGAAAATTTCATAGTCTGAAAGGTATTTGAAAAAACGTTATAGCGAAAATTCCCAGAATACTCATTTAAGACTAATTTAAGGACTAGTAAAAAACCCTAACTTACACAAGCTATATCTTAGAAAGTAAAATGAAACAAAACTTGAATTTTTTATAAAAATTACTTAGCTATGTATTCCTTAGTATCCTAAAATTTCATAATTTGAAACTTCACTAAAAAATGTTATAGTGAAAATTCCAAGATAACACGTTTGAAGGAGAAAAACCCTAGGATCATATGCTCTGCTTCCTAATTTTATACAATAAACACCCAAATAACTTGAAAATAGAAAGAGAAGTAACTCCACGCCTTGAGAATTGGATATATAAATGGAAGATAAGCTTCTTTGAGAGGAAAACCTATTTTTACAGTAGAACAAATATACAAGATGAGATGATTCTAAAACTAGGTATCCTTCGTATATATAGGAGATAAAGGGTACAATTACAATTAAAGGATCTAGCCTACAACACTAATATAAAAATAGAAATCTAATAATTCAATATGTAGGGGTTTATCTAGGGATTAACATGGGGATTTGTTTAATGCTTAACATTTAAAAAATATGCTAACTTAAAATGATCATACCTTTTGATTGGGATGTCCGATTGAGGTGATCAAAAGTTGCTGGAAAGAGAAAACATAGGATATTATATTTGGTAAAAGGATAATAACTATATGGTATAATTCATTGTAATATATTGAGGTTTTGAGTTGATATTTTGGGTTAGACATCAATTAAAAATCAATGGAAATACCTAAATTTAGCAGAGATGAAGATAGAGATGAAATCAATGCCATGGAATGGTTGAGGATGATAAATACAACTAATTTGAAGCCTTGGTTGGTAGCTTTTTGTTTTCAGGGTGAATCTTCTAAGTGGTGGATTAAACTTGATGAAGATAATATATTCTACTCCACATGGGAAAAATTTGAAAGAATCTTCTCAAATAAATGGATCAAGGATAGAAAAATAGAGGTGTTGTATAAAACTCAAGATGAGTTAAAAGAAGTAAAAGTAGAGATGAAGAAGAATGTTGGTGAGCTATATAAGATATAAGATCTTAAAGGAGTTCTCATTAAGGAGGTTCAAAAATTCAAATAGGTAAAGAGTAGCAAAGGGAAGCGGGAAAAGGACGAGTCAAGGGAATAATTGAAAAAGAAGATGAAGAAATATGTAGATTATGAAATCATAATAAAAAACTATTGGATGAGGTCAAGATATTGAAAGAGGAAAAAATATTTTTCAAAATGAAGAAAAAAGAAGGATCTTGGATAAAGAGACTACCAAAAGACAAGAGGAAATTTTCAACAAGATTGAGGAAGCCCAAAATATGGATGATGTAAATAAATGCAATCTATAATTGAAGAAAGAAGAAATAAATTGATGGAAAATATCACCATTCAACTTCAGAAAGAGAAGGAAGTTAGTATTCAAGAATGTCACCTTAAACTACTTAAAGAAGCAGAGCTTCAAATTGACAATGTTAAAGTCAAATATGATGGAATTATCTCAAATGTAGGTAGTATTAAAGACCGACCATAAAGGATAGAGGATGCCATTGAATTTGAAAATAAGACTTATGATACAGGCATGTAGAGTGAAGGAAAACCATCAAATGTGAAACCACATCAACACCCTCATTACCAAGAGATATTTCAAGGAATACAATAATTTTAACATCAATATTATCAAGGAAGAAGATGAAATACTCATTCCTATGTCAGATAGTTGGCTTAGGTTGATGGAAAGTTGGTCTGAACTATTGGTTGTCATTGATGTCAACTCTTGGAGAGTGATATTTTTTATTTATGTCAACCCTTAGTTAGTGATTGATATCAACCCTTAGTGATTGATGTCAACCATTGGAGAAGTCCGGTAGTGAATTCTAGTAGCACAAAGGCATGGGTAAGATACCCAAGTCTATTTTAGGTATAAAGGAATGAATATTAGTGAATTTATGGGTAAGACTATTCTATATGGTTAGTATATGTCATTCCATTTCCAGTGATATGTGAAACGTCACATAAATCCTCACAGTTAGAGAGTTATGGCCATATGAAGTTGGAGAACGCTCATGAGTTATCTAGAAGCCCCTAGAAGGTAAAATAAGTAAATTATTCTATAATCTCCTAGAAGAAGTGTACTAGTCAAATTGATGGTAACTAGGAGTTATTCATGGGTATAGTTGTTGCATTAAAAAAATAATTAAAAATAAATTAGTTGCAACAAGAAGTTGTGAGTTTGGAAATTATGGCAAATTAATTGTGATGAGAAGATTTAATAGTCAAAGTGGTTGAACAAGAAATAAATAAAATAATAAAGTGCTTGCAACAAGAATTTAGTTAAGGGAAAATAAGTTATGAATTGACTAATTATAGAAAAAGTTAGTTTTAACAAGAAGTTGTGAGTAAAGATAAATTATTTAAATAATAAAGTAGTCAAAGTGGTTGTAAAGAGAAATTATTTAAATAATGAAGTGGTTGCAACAAGAAGTGGTGAGTTTACTATTTATTGATAAGTCAAAGTGGTTGCAAAAGAAATTAATTAAATAATAAATTTAGTTGCAACTAGGAGTTGAGAACTTACTATTTGTGGAAAGTGGTTAAGTTAAGTGAACAAAGTGGCTAAGTGGACAAAGTGGTTAAGTGGACAAAAGTTGATACTTCTAAAGGAAGATACTTGGAGAGTATAAATAAGAGAGCAAGGGTTTCCCATTAAGACCTATTGAATACCATTAAATATCTATTTTTTGAAAGGTTATTTGGGCAAGTATTATTGATAGAGAAAAAGTGTGACAGAAAAAGTGCGGCAGAAAAATCATGGCAGGAAAAGTGCGGCAAGAAAATTGTGACAGAAAAAGTGCAGCAGAAAAATTGCGGTAGGAAAAATGCGGTAGCAAAAGTGCGGTAGAAAAATCGCGGAAGAAAAGTGTGGAAAAAAAACTGCGGCATAAAAAGTGTGGTAGAAAAATCGTGGCAGTAGAATCGCGACATTAAAACCGTGGAAACAGAATGCTATAAGAAGAAAAAGGTATGGTTTTCATATGTGTAGTGTTGAATCTATGAATTTGGTTGAGGGTTTTCCTTATAAATCTGTTGGATGCCCTCTTGGAATTTTAGGGCTTGATGTAGAGTTGATCTGAAGAAGATCTACTGAAGTTTATTTTTGGTTCATGTTTGAGGGCTTTCAGTTGAGGTATGTTGCTGAAGTTATTGGTACATATATAGGATGTATAACAATGAGGTTGTGGCACATGGTTGATGTGAGGATTTATGGTATTTGATTTATGGAGAGTGTGGTGCATTACTAGAGGTATCTTGTTGGTTATCTTAGTGTACGTTATTGGTATATGGTAGAGGTATATGATTGGGTACATGGATGTGATACATACTTGAAGTACATGGTGATATTGATACATCTTTTTGAGTCATAGTTTGGTTTATTGTTGATACATGATTGGTACATGTTGTTGGTTATCTTTGTATAGTGTTGATGTACATGGTTGATGTGCATTGTTGGCACATGGTTTGAGTGATATTCTTGTGATTTTGGGTATGGGATTTATGTTATTAGATATGATATATTGAGGAGAGTATTGGTACATGTTGTTGTTGTATTTATTTTTGTTGGTACAAAAAAGGAACATGTACATATTGGTTGATAAGTATACAGTGACAAGTTTCTTAGTGATAGATTTGATAGAATAGGTTATTACAATGACATATTCACTTTCTACATTTGACACTTATATTTTAGGGCGGTTGGATGGGGCAAGGATAGGTGGTTGTAGCCACCTTGCGGTTGTAGTCCGAGAACATAGGGGGTTGTAGCCTCCTTTTGGTTGTAGCCAGAGAACTGGGTAGTTGGATCTTCCCTCAGGTTGTATCCTCAGAAACTAGGGGGTCAAGGCCTCCTTCCAACTGTAGCTGGAGAATTGGAAGTTAGTGATTCCTTGAATGTAATTCTTGACATATAAGAAAAAAATTCTGTGGTTTTCTCCCTCGTTGGGTTTCCATGTAAATATTGGTGTATTGTGCATTGTGTGGATTTGTTTTTTATTTTTTATTATGTACTGATGAATGTTAATGCTTATGATACAATAAGATACTGATGATGAACAAATGAACATGGTTGAATAAGTAAAATAATATACATTGTGGTTTAAAGGATTAATAATTGGTATAATTGCTCATTACTGATTCACTCCCCCTCTCAGTAATCCAACACACTATTCATGGAACAAGGCCTCACAAAACCATTATTGAACAAAATATTATCATCGACCAACAACTACAAAAAATTAGAGAAGTTACAACTACAATACATGGAATCAAAGGAAAGTAAATTATGCAACAACTAATTGTCAAGAATTAAGATTGAAAATAATTGAGTTTGGATGGTTGGATCATCATCGATGAAAACAAGAAAGTAGGAACATAAGAAAATCATATTACTTGGTTTCATCACATGTAAATCCTTTAACTGCAAATCTTTGAGGACAAAGCTTTTTGAAGGAGGGTACTATGGTATAAACCTAAGGGGGGCATATATGAGATTAAATGTATATGATATGAACCTAAGGGGGCCATATACAGGGTTAAATGTATATGTAATGGAGAAAGTTCATATGTAATATGGTTAGCCTAACAAAGGGGCCACATGTGCAATGTGTAAATATGTATATATAGATATTATGTAGTTATTATTGGGAGAATAAGTGATTTGGATGTTTGAAGGCATTGGGGTATTTGGAGGAGGTTCTATTATTATTTAAGGAGTTATTGTGTAACTCATCTCTATTATCTATCTTGGAGTTTTGCTCCATGCTCACATTCATTGTACATGGTGTGTACTTTGGTTTATTATGCTATCTTCAGTATTTGGTGCATAACAAAATGGATTGTATAGGTACACATGAATGATCAGATAATGTAGATATCATTCAACTCCTCCAATGGATATAGGAGAATCAACCCCCCCAATAGGTGACATGTTAAGTTATAAAGGGAATATATTTTTGGTGTAGAATTCTACCTTAAAATAATGTGTATTATAAGAATTTCATTCCTATGACACCATAGGTAACTCTAGCTTTCATCAAATATATGAATGAGTTAAGAGTTAATTCTTTTGGATTGACATGAAGAAAAACCTATGTACATTTTTAGTTTAATGTGACACATGTCAAAGGAACACATGTGAAATAGGGAAGACTGCTAGGACATTGCAACCTCTACTGATCCTTATAACAATTTAGGTTGGGATTTCCATGGATTTTATCATTGAAATTCCTAAATAAGGAAATAAATTTGACATGATAATGGTTGTTAACAACCTTTTAAAATACACCCACTTTTGTTTCTTACAACTCTCATTTAAGCCGTCCAAAGAGGCCTAAGTCTTTATGGATCATATTTTGAAATGACATGGCATGCCAAATTCAATTATGATGCATCATGATCCCACCTTCACCATAAAATGCTAGCATGATTTGTTTAAACTACAGGGAACCAAATTAAAAATGACCACAAATTATCATCCCCAAATAGATGGTTAGACAAAGTTGGTTAATAAGTGCCTATAAACTCATTTAAGATGCTTTGCATTGGATTGATAGGTATAGCGGGTCCAATGGATACCTTTTGTAGATGTTGGATTACTGAGAGGGGGGGTGAATCAATAATGAGCAATTTATACACTTTTAACCACAATTTATATTCATATAACTTATTCAACAATGTCCATCAGTTCATCATTAATATATTATTGCATCATATAACATTAACATCCATCAGTGCATAGTAAAAAATAATAGACACATCCACAAAATGTACCATACACCAATATTTTATGTGGAAAGCCAATGCGGGAAAAAACCACAGAACGATTTTATTATATGTCTTTAAGAATTACATTCAAGGAAGCACCGACTTCTAATTCTCTTTCTCCAACCAGAAGGAAGATCCAACAGGAAGGTGGCTACAACCACCCAATTCTCTGGCTCCAACCCCCTAATTATCAGGCTCCAACCTGAAGGAATCTCCAACTCCTTGGTTCTCTGGCTCCAACCGAAAGGTGGATCCAACCACTTATCCTTTGCCCATCCCACTGCCATGAAATATAAATGCTAAATATAGACAACCTTTCACTGTCACTGAATCAACCGCTGTCACTGTCAACCTATCACTATCAACCATTACCAACAACTGGTAACAACCTGTACCAAAAAACCTATACCAACTACCTATGCCAATAACATGTCACAATAATCTCATCAACCAATCATGTACATAAATAACTAGAACAACATGTACTATCACAAGTGCATCAACCATCCACATCACCACACCTCATAACCATCAACAAGATCAAGATGTGCTTTTAATAATATACCAAGATATTTATGCCACATCAACCATAAACTATGTGGCAACAATACTACTAGAAAGTGACTCTAACAATGCACCAAGCATGTACCAATCATGTATGAACAACATATCAACTATGACTCATTAAGATGTACCAACATCATCAACTATACACCTCATGTATGTGCCAACTCATCAATTACATACCTAAACCATGTACTCCAACCATATAACAAAGACATACACCAATATATCCAACAAAAGGCCTCTAACAATACATCACACTATCCATAAGACAAATACCATAAACCCTTACATCAAACCATGTGCCAAAACCTCACTGTTATGTAGCCTCAAGAATGTACCATTTCATGACCAAATGAACCATCAAAACATACTTGTAAATCTATAACAAGCTTGGTGTGTGTTATCACAAACCTGTAGACCTTCCTTAACTTCAACAACAAGCGAATAACATTTTCATCAAACTTTATGTAAGTCTCACATGACTAGTTTTTTGGATTAGTCAACAATCCTAAATTGCAACAAGCATAACTATGTACCTGAAATTAATAAAGGTCTAAAACTGATCTAAAATATAAAATATTCTTTAGTGTCTTCTCTGCAATTCCTCCAGGTTTCACTACTTGGAACCTCCTAGAAAATGAGTTATAGCAAAAATGGCAGACCTTGCTGAATTCTAGATTATTCTAGAGAGAGGACTTGTACGACATGCCACATGCTCAATGTTTGATATGTTATTCTGAAATTTACACAAAACAAACTATGTAATGTACAATTTCCATTACAAGTGGTGTCACATCAATTGCATTTTATATGAAGAAGTTATGACCGTTTTACCCGGAACACATGTTTAAAACTAGTTTCAGGACTAGCCCAAAATCCTATCTTCCACAACGTGTATCTCCAAAAATACAATGAACTAGAAGCTAACATTTCTACCAAAGATACCTTGATATGTTGTCTCACCATCCTTCAATTTTCACTATCTGAATCATTCTATAAAAAACATTACTGCGAAAATGGTGAGACAACCTATAAATAACATACCTTAGAAGACATCATTAAAATACTTCATCCTCCCTTGGATTTTAGGCCTTCTTTACTTCACCTTCCCTATGAAATTTGCCTCATATCTCCTTGGTTACCTCAATCACTTATAGATATTCAATATGGTCATTAGGTGCTAATAAGATACCCTTGCTCTCTTATTTATACTCTCCAAGTAGCTTCCTCTAGAGGTTATCTTCTAACTGTTTTACCCAACTTCCTTCTTTTAGGGATAACCCACTTCTAACTACTTTTTCCACTTACAACCACTTTATCCACAAATAGTAAACTCACCACTTCTAGTTGCAACTAATTTATTTTTAATCATTTTCTTTTTGCAACAACTTAACTCATGATTAATTAATTTCTTGTTCAACCACTTTGATTATTCAACCTTCTTGTTACAACTAACTTACCCATAATTAATTAATTTCTTGTTCAACCACTTTGAATATTCAACCTTCTTGTTACAACCACGTTACCCATAATTAATTTCTTTTTACAACCACTTTGATCAACAAACTTTTTGATGACTTTCTAGGAGTTTCTAGAATAATTGACTTCTTGTTGACCTTTTAGGGGCTTCTAGAATATTCTTGAGGGCTCTCCAACTTCACAAGGCCATATCTCACTAAGCGTGAAGAACAACGTGACGTACCATATATCACTGGAAATGGCACAATGTGTACTATCCATATAGAATAGTCTTACCTGCATATCCACTGATCTTCATGCCTTTATACCTCAAACAAACTCGGTTTCCTTACCCAAATTTCTGGAGCTACCGAAATGTGTTACCAGACATACTCAAGGGTTGAAAACAATCTACAATATCCCTCTCCAAGGGTTGAAATCAAAGACAACCAACTATCCAAACCAACTGTCCATCGATCTTAACCAAGTGTCTGACAATATCCCCCTTTGGCATTGACGAAAACACTTAGTCATGACAACACTCATGCTCATACTCCTCATCAATGTTTCTATCTCTCCCCCTTTGAAATCAATGGAAAAGGGTATCTCTCCTTGGGGATTCTCCCCCTCAGTGAGCTCTCCTTGGGGATTCTCCCCCTTTCTTCATGCCTCTGATTACTCTCTCTCTCTCTCTCCCTTTGACAAAGGATTAACTCCCCTTGTCGATATGAAACTGTACCTAGTCTATCCAATCATGGTTAAAATAATAGCCCCCCTTTGGGTGTGTTTCCTTGTCTGTATGCTACTAATATTCCTTTCTAAATCTCTCTCTCTCTCTCTCTCTCTGATGTCTTCTCTGCATGTTTCTGTGTATATCAATATAGGTCTTCTTGTACCTTCTTCCTTTAGGATTTATTGTCCATTGGTGCTTTCTTGTGTAATCAACTAACATATATTAAAAGCATTAAAGAATAAGAATTCAAATATTCCTTTATCATTATCATCCATTATGATAATATTCCTTTATTTTTGAACCACTCTCTGAACCAATCTTTCCTGAACTCATGCTCTCATCCACTTTCATACATCTATCCAAACCTGCTAATCCATCTCTATCCATACTTTCCAAGACTCTACTACTCAACTGTCTACAATGCTGACCCATTTATACTTGTACTATTATGAAGTCTTCTCGGCTAAAAATGATAATCAAATGTGTCCAATGTTATTCTCTATCTGCATACCAAACTCTACATGCCTGGAACAACCCGTGCTAATAATATCTACGCCTGAATACAACCATAAAAATTTTTCTATGCAATTTCCAACTAACACATATGTGGAAACACTACTTTATCAATCGTTCAATCTGTCATTCTGTACTTCTACTATCGAACCACTATGAAGTTGTCTCTATCAAACATCTGCAACATCATACTTCAAACTACTCAAAAGATACTCTTTGATCTATAGAGCTGTTGTCTAGACTCCTTTTGTTCAAAATTCATAATACTGGGAGTCTCCAAGCCATATATATTGGAAGAATACCTTCCCAAAGTAGTCCCCATCTTCGTATGTAGGCTCATCATCTTTTAGAACTTTGACTTTTCCCTTTCTTCCTATGGATTGATTTTGTTCTATAATTTCAGAAAGTACAATATCTTAAATCTATTCCGTATTTACCTGCTCTTCTTTTCTTTCATTTATTCTCCAAACCTTTCTGTATCTGACATCTTCCTTTTTCTTTGTAGATTTGTCTTCATATCATATTATTTTCGATATTTCGATCTCTTGGACCTGGTCTTTGTTCACATTTTCTTCATCATGATCTTGCTTTCCTTGTCTTTCTCATACTATAGAAAGTCTTGTGATTTATGGCATCTGTTGTTCTTTTACTTTCTCTTTAGGGACTTGTTCTTTATTCATGTACTCTTTTTCTTGTTGTTTTATTTTCCAAACCTTAGTATATCTGATATCTGTTTATTTCTTCATTGATGGAACTGTCATGCTTATACAATTCCTAGCTATATGACCTTAGTTGTGGCATTTGTAACATTCAATATTATGTGGGGCCACATAAGTATTTATTGGTTGAGTATTTCTCTCATAAGCCCTGCAATATGCAACATTATGTCCAAAGTTAGTACAATAAAAACAATGACCATAAAAGAAATTTACATACCTGGGAGTGAATGATCTTCTTTGAGGTGTAGTGCTTCTAAAATCATGCTTTGGTTGATCACGGTCTTCTCTTCCATTGACTCCTTCATTATGAGTGAATATTCTTGGTTGTCTGAATGTGGAAGGTGTTCTTTGATGCCCATCTCTTCTATAGTATTCTTCTTGAGTATTATTTCCTTTTGGAATATTCTTCTTTATGGGATTTCATTCTTCCTTCTTTATATAACCTTTGATGACTTCTGCATAACTCTTAGGCTTCTCTTCACTTTTTATTTTCGATGACCTGTGACATTTCTATTCAACTATATTTACTAATTATGTGGATGCTTCTTCAATGTTTTTGATTATCTTGACAACTTTCACTCTTAACATAACAACTTCTTCTTCAATCTTCTCACAGTCCTCTTCTTTCTTCTTCATCTGGATATTCATTACTTCTTCTGTTCTTCTTGCTTCTTCAAGTTGGATCTTCAAGGTGACAATTTCATCTTCAAGTTCTCTTTCTCATTGACTATATACTACATTTGGATTTTCTGTCTCATCACTTTCAATTTTCAAATACAAACATTCAAATTCAATATGTCCTCCTTTTTCACATTTAAAGCAGAAAAACATACTTTTGTTGATTTCGTACTCTTCTTCTTCTGAATATGTCTGACATGATAACCATATTTTCTCTTGTTCTATACCTACATATTCTTTGGAATTCTCTGACTTTGTGATGGGTGAATAATATATATTATGTAACTTATCCCAAATTTCTTTAGCTGGTGAACATTAACCCACTTTTTCCTTTACTGAATCATATAGTCCTTCCAAAATGAAATCCATTGCAATTTTGTTATTTCATTTCAGTTCCTTCTTGGCTGCAGTGTTTTCCCTTTTTGAACTATCATATCCTATAACAATTGATAGCCAAATATCATACCCCTGTGCCTATAAAAATACTTTTGTCCTTCTGCTCCATATCTCATACTCTATACCACTTTAACCATCAAGCGTTGGTACTCCATTCTCAATGTATTCCATGATCTCCTTCTAGTGGTTAAACTATTTCCTGAAGGAACCTACTCTGATACCAATTGATGGATTACTAAGAGGGGGGGGGGTGAATCATTAATGATCAATTTATACACATTTAACCACAATTGATATTCCTTTAACTTATTCAACAATGTTCATCAGTTCATCATTAATATATTATAACATCATATAACATTAACATTCATCAATGCATAATAAACAATAACATACACATCCACACAATGCACAATACACCAATATTTTATGTGGAAACCCAATGTGGGAGAAAACCATTGAATGATTTTATTATATGTATTTAAGAATTACATTCAAGGAAGCACCAAATTCCAATTCTATGGATCCAACCAGAAGGAGGCTCCAATCCCTTGTGTTCTTCAGCTCCAACTAGAAGGTGGCTACAACCACCCAATTATCTAGCTCCAACTAGAAGGAGGCTCCAACCCCATAATTCTCAGGCTCCAACCTGAAGGATGATCTAACTCCCTAGTTCTTCAACTCCAACCGGAAGGTGGCACTAACCACCTATCCTTGCCTTGTCCTATCACCCTGAAATATAAATTCCAAATATAGACAACCTATCACTATCACTGAATCATCCACTGCCACTGTCAACTTGTACCAACAACCTGTAACAACCTGTACCAACACCCTGTCACAATAATCTCATCAACCAATTGTGTACATCAATAACTAGAACAACATGTACTTTCACAAGTGCATCAACCATACACATCACAACACCTCATAACCATCACCAAGATCAATATGTGATTCTAATAATATACCAAGATATTTATGCCACATCAACAATAAAATATTTGCCAACAATACTACTAGCAAGTGACTCTAACAATGCACCAAGCATGTACCAATCATGTATCAACAACACATCAACTATGACTCATCAAGATGTACCAACATCATTAATTATACACCTCATGTATGTGCCAACTCATCAACTACATGCATCGACCATGTACCCAACATATACCTCAACCATATAAAAAATATATACACCAATATATCCAACAAAGGGCCTCTAGAAATACGTCACACTATCCATAAACCAAATACCACAAACCCTTACATCAAACCATGTGCCAAAACCTCACTATTATGTAGCCTCAAGCATGTACCATGTCATGACCAAATGCAACCATCAAAACATACTTGTAACTCTATAAAATACCTTATGTATGTGATCATAGAACTTCAGACCTTCCTCAACTTCAACAACAAGATAATAACATTTTCATCAAACTTTACCTAAGTCTCACATGACTAGTTTTTTGGATTAGTGAACAACCCTAATTTGCAACAAACATAAATCTGTACCTGGAATGAATAAAGGTCTAAAAATAATACCAAATATTCTTCATTGTATTCTCTACAATTCCTCCATGTTTCACTTCTTGGAACCTCCTATAAAAGGAGTTATAGCAAAAATTCCAGACCTTTCTGAATTATGGATTATTCTAGAGAGTAAACTTGTACGACATGCCACGTGATCAATATTTGATATGTTATTATTAAACTTGCACAAAAAAATATGGCCTGTACTATTTCCATTAAAATTGGTCTCACATCATGTGGATTTTCTATGAATAAGTTATGACCGTTTTACTTGAAACACTTGTTTAAAACTAGTTCAGGACTAGCCAAAAACCCTATCTTCCATAACGTGTATCTCTCAAAATACACCGACCCATAAGATAAAATTTCTACCACAGGTACCTTGATATGTTGTTTCATTATCCTCCAAGTCTCACTATTTGAATCATTCTAGAAAAAACATTATTGTGAAAAGGTTGATATGACCTGTAAATAACATACCTTAGAACACATCATTAAAAGAGTTCATCCCCCCTTGTATTTTCATCCTTCTTTACTTCACCTTCCCTTTGAAATTTGTGTCAGATCTCCTTGGTTTCCTCATTCATTTATAGATATTCAATATGCTCAATAGGTGATAATAAGATACCCTTGATCTCTTATTTATAGTCTCCAAGCAACTTGCTCTAGAGGTTATCTTCTAATTGTTTTAACCAACTTCCTTCTTTTAGGGATAACTCACTTCTAACTACTTTGTCCACTTACAACCACTTTTTCCACAAATAGTAAACTCAACACTTCTAGTTGCAACTAATTTATTTTTAATTATTTTCTTTTTGCAACAACTTAACTCATGATTAATTAATTTCTTGTTCAACCACTTTGACTATTCAACCTTCTTGTTACAACTACTTTATCCATAATTAATTAATTTCTTGTTCAACAAATTTGACTATTCAACCTTCTTGTTGTAACTATGTTACCCATAATTAATTTCTTGTTACAACCACTTTGACTAGAATTTTTTTTTGTGGCTTTCTAGGAGATTCTAGAATAATTGAGTTCTTGTTGACCTTCTAGGGGATTCTAGAGTATTTGTGAGGGTCCTCCAACTTCACAAGGCCATATCTCACTAACCGTGAGGAAACACGTGACGTACCATATATATTCATAAATGGCATGACGTGTACTATCTATCTAGAATATTCTTACTTTCATATCCACTGATATTCATGGATTTATACCTCAAACAAACGTGGGTCCCTTACCCAAACTTGTGTAGCTACCGAAATGTGTTACTGAACATACTCAAGGGTTGACATCAATCTACAATATCACTCTCCAAGGGTCAACATCAATGACCACCAACTATCCAAACCAACTTTCCATCAATATAAACCCACTTTCTGACAGTAGAATGGTGGTACCATTATGGTACCAAAATGTCACCTTATGAGGATCTCTTTTTGGAAAAAATGTTTATATGTGGCCTCATACTTTTGGGGAATAAAATGGAACAAAAAATGAAACATGAAACATAGTACTGTAGACAATAGAAGAGGGAGAAACAATTTCAAAGAATAGAGGTGTCATCTAAAGAGACCGTTACAACACTTAAGCACTAAGTACTGCAATCAAAACAACACAATGCATATTACACATATTGATCTGCATGATCTATATTTCAATCTCAAAATCCTTTTCTTGGAATATGATAATGACCCAAGGGGTATTCTTTAATAAGGTCAATATCTGACTGACCCCTATAGAATCCGAAAGATCTTTTCCACATACAATTGTTGGTGGTCAGAGTTGATTCCACAAAATCAATTCTATCAAGTCGGATTGATGGGTCTCGACTCGATCAACTATCCATTCAACTCATATTCGATTACAAGGTTTGTTGATCCATTTCCCAATTATCTTCGACTACTGTTCAACTGAAAAGAACATTGACTACTTGACCAACTAGTGTCCATAAGTAGGTCAACCTCTTGACCGACTGTTGGGGTCTAAAGATGTCCTAAAAACAACCTTAGTTTAACATTAATTTATCAACTCAGAGATTTGTCTTTTATCTCAAGAATATTAGTAAAGTCTATGTAGGTAGCTTAAAATCGTGTAGCTAAACCAAATTTGAGTTCATCAACAATCAAGTTCCTCAAACGTTCACCAAAGATTCTAAGAACTAATGGAATTGAAATCTGATTACTGAGATGCTATAAAGTGGAAAGGAACTAATCAATCTATTGAATTCTCTTAAATAAAAAGCAGTAATTGAATCTAAGTAAGGACTTGTAGAATTAACTATTAATTATGAATTCTGATTACTGGACAGGAAATAACGAATTACTCTATCTACAGAAAGAAACAACAATTGTAATCTAGTTGGAAGGGACAACTAATGTAACTTTTACCGAAAGGAACAACTATTGTAACTTTAACCGAAAGGAACAACAAACGTAAATCTAAGGAAAAGGAACAACGCGGATGAAAATGTGAGGAACTGTCAAGAAACAACTTCAGAAATGGAAATCTTAATAACAATCATTAATACTTGAAGGAAATGTTTGTCTTCTATACGCAACAATCATAAAATCATTAACATACTTATGCATTTATCCTTGGCTATTGTAAAAGAGATTTGAATCACAAAATATAAATCAAACTTCGAACTAATACAATTACAGAACGAGACAGTAGCTCCTTCAGACTGGGCCCTCAGTCTTCAGAAGTACTGCTACGAGAAAATCAAAACACAGAAATGATAGAAACACTCAAAAATTTCATTGATTCCATAGCTGGTGAAACATTTACAAAAACTGCTTGCGCAGAGAAATTCTGAATCTAAATACTTAAATGCATTTTTTTCTTGTTTTTTTCTGGATCTATGATCCTCTTATATATTACAATAGTCTGGGTAAATCAAGCTATCATGAGGATCGAAAGATCCTCAATATTTCTTTACTATTATAAAGTTACAATATAGAAAATGCATTATCTTCAAAACTGCTTTGCACCTAAAAAGTCTTCAACCTCCAATAACTTGCGCATAACCAAAATCTCTTTGGTTATCTTTGACAATTATTTATGCAATTCTGCAACAAAATCAAACCATTCCAATCGTAAATTAGAATCTATTTAATAAAACTTCAATAACAACCGTAAGAGACATATTAATCATGTTCTTTCCTATTTATCCCTAACTATCTGAAGAATCAATCAAAATCTTATCATGAACTGTGGGAAAAAGGAAGATATTTATACCTTTTTCGTAACCCAACACCTGTTGATACTGAGAGGGGGGTGAGTCAGTATCAAGTACAATTTTAAAAAAAATTCAACTTATACTTAAACCATTCACCTATATACAATGAGAAATGAACAATAGTATAAGAGTTACACAAATACACTACAATACACCATGCACAATATATGAGAAATAATCAATAGTTATTATTCAAGGGAAGTAATGACTTCCAAAGGTAGCTACAGATTCCAAATGTAAAGGGAGGGATAAACCTCCAAGTGGAAGATATAATCCTCCAATATCAAGAGAGATTTGAACTCTCCATCCTTGCCCCTTCCTTCCACCCAAGAATATATGAGAGATAATAAAAATTTACATTAAATCATCACCATCAACTAATCATCACATAGAACCTGATAATGCTTCCTGAGACTTCTTCAATTTCTGAAATTATTCAATTCTTGGAGTACTCTGATCCTGTAGATAATATTATTCAATGTATTCTATAAAACACCAATTTTCACTCCTTGAATCCTCCCCAAAAAGAGGTTATAGAAAGAATGGTAGACTTTATTCAATTCTGGTCTGTTCAGAAGACCCAACTTGTACAGCATGCCTCGTGCTCAATATTTAACATCTGATTCTGAAACTCACACAAATGAAACTACAGTCCGTAATATTTTTAATGGAAGTGGTCCCACTTAATTTGGATTCTATATGAAGAAGTTATGTCTGTTTTACCCTGAACACCTATTTATTGACTAGCTTCAAGACTGGTCACAAACCCTATCTTCCACAGAGTTTATCTCCATAATTATAGCGAATCAAGAGATTAAATTTTTACTAGAGGTACCTTGATATGTGTTCTCAATACCATAGCGATTTCACCATTGGAATCATTCTAGAATTTTTTTTTAGCAAAAATGGTAAGATGATCTGAAAATAACATACCTTAGAGCACATCACCAAAAGACTTCATCCTCCCTTGAAATCCGACCTTCTTTTACTTCTTATTCCCTCTAAAATTCGACTTGTATCAAATGACTATACAATGATGTTTATATATACCATTTATGTCACTTCCTTTTAACATTAGGGCCGACCTGACACTTTCTTATTTTGTAATTCTTTTCTGTAATTATCTTCAGGGCCTACATGTACAATTCACTTTGTCATCTTCAAAAATTCATTTCTCCTCAACCATGAGGATCCACGTGACGTGCCACATACCACCAGAAACAACATGATGTATACTATCCATACCTTCATCAATCTTGCAGTCCAAAACCCATGACTAGGGTTGACATCAATGACAACAACCAATCTTCCAACAACACTGACCGAACCCAAAATATGTGTGATGGACCATCAATGCTTGATGTTCCAACACCCCCTGATCATCACACGAATCTGAAGGTTTAGGAGGTGAAATTACACTAGAGCACCCCCCCATAATTGCATCTTCCTGAATCCCAATAAAAGTGTAGAGCTTGATAAATATGGATTTAGCTAAAGGTTTGGTGAATATATCAACAACTTGATCTTCAGTACGATAATATTCAAGATAAATAACGTTATCATCAATCAACTGTCACAAATAGTGAGAATGGATCTCAAAATGATTCATCTTACTGTGATAAACAAGCTTGTCAACAACCTGTATGGCACTTTGATTATCATGGAATATTGTTTTTGAGGTATGAACATGAAATCTAAGCTCACCCAAAAGTTGACGAATCCAAACTGCTTTAGTACCTAATTGAACAACACCACGACATTCTTATTTTGTAGTTGACATAGAGACTAGATTCTATTTATTGCATGATGACACCAAAGGTCCAGTGTTATAGAAAAACATATACCTATAAGTGGACTTCTGGTCATCTCCATTGCCATCCCGGTCAGAGTCGGTGAAGATGACTAGAGAATCTAAACCATGAAAATATTTGATACCAAATTTAATGGTACCCTTAAGATATCAAACAATGCATTTGACTTATTTCCATTGGCTTTCTCTGGGATCCCACATGAACCAAGAAACCACACTAACATCAAAGGAGTTATCAGGTTGACTATAAATAAGTTAAATAAGACTGCTGACCAATTGTCGATAGAGTGTAGCATCAACAATGGGTGTTTGATAGGTTTTAGTAAGCTTTACTCGAGACTGAAAATGAGTGGCACAAGGATTTCAATCATCCATCTTAAAACGTGTCAACAAATCCATTACATATTTATATTGAGAGATAAAAAAACCATCACATAGTGGTAATACTTGAAGACCCAAAAATAATGCAGAGTGCCAAGATCTATCATGTCAAAGGAGTCAACAAGTTGTTTCTTCAATCTAAATATGAGAGCAATAATATTTCCAATAATGATTATGTCATCAACATATATAACCAAAATCAAGGTGTCTCCATTGGAGTGGAGAACTTATAGTCTGTGATCAGATTCACACAGTTTGAACCCTAGCTGAAGAAATAAACTTTCAATCTGAGCATACCATGCTCGAGGGGCCTGCTTCAAACCATAAAGAGACTTCTTGAGTCGACATACCAAATAAGAATCCTTCATAAAGTTAGGTGGTTGTTCCATGTAAATTTCTTCAGATAGGTCGTTGTGAAGAAAGGAACTTTTCACATCCATTTGATGAAGCTTCCATCCAAAATGATTCGCAAGGGAAATAATTAATCAAATTGAGTTCATCTTTACAATAGGGGAAAAGGTTTCAATGTATTCGATGCCTTCTTATTAAGAAAATCCCTTCATGATGAGGCATACTTTATGTTGCTCAAAAAAATCATCAGAGGTAAATTTGGTCTTGTAGATCCATCGAAACTTCACAATGTTCTTTCCATGATGTCGGGGAACCAAGTCTCAGGTTTGATTTGTTGACAAGGAATCAATCTCGGTATTCATGGCCTATTCTCATTCGAGTTGTCCTTTGGCATCAAAGTATCTAGGTAACATGATCTAAGGTTTCGAGGTCACGAGTCATGAGGGAAACGTTAGATGTTTCTTCTGAATTTGGGTCTGTCATCCGCAGGAGGCATCTACAACATCAACTCCAATGGATTAAATTGTATTGACATCCCAGCGAGGTAGAAAATAAACAGGTGAACTGTGATTCAATTCAGTAGGTTGATCAAAAGTTGGAGGTTCTGTAGTCGGTGGACCAGTCGAAACAAAATATGTTGGAATAGTCGACTTGGAGATGGAAGGTCGAGTCAAAATAGGTACAAGATTCGACGGACTAGTCGAAGGAATGAAGAGAGGAGTAGGAGAACCAGTGTCCCAGATGACATCAGAGGGAGAATCTTGTAACAAACCATATGAGGAATTCAACAACTTGACTCTGGAATATACTTCTCATCAAAATGAGCATTACGCCAGACAATAATCTATCATTGGATGGGATCAAACAACTGACAGACTTTCAAATCTTTAGAGTATCCCATCATGATGCAAGCATGAATTTTTGCATAAAATTTATTTCGACAATCATCAGGAATGTGAGCTCACGCAACATATCCAAACAAACAGAGGTGTCCAACATAATATTTCTTCCCATAAGATCGTTCGACTAGAGTCATGGAAGGAACAACTCGAGCCGAGATTCCATTGAGAATATAATTGGAACAATACAATGCTTCAACCCATAAGCAAGGAGGAAGGTCTTTGTCCTGCAGAAGAAATGTAGCCATTTTGACTAATGTCTGATTCTTTTATTCTACAACTCCATTCTACTGAGGTGTGTGAGGAACCCACCTCTTTGAGGAACTGCCAGATCGAAGTAGGTATTCTTCAAAGGTTTGATTGACATACTCACTACCATTATCATATCTCAAGCACTTAATGGGTCGACCACATTTATTTTTAGTAAAGGCCCATAATTCTTTGAACTTTTCAAAGACAATATTTTTATTCTTTAGGAAAAATACCCATGTGAAATGAGAGAAATCATCAACTAAATTCAAAATGTTCCTTGCACCTGCCAGTGAAGGTAAGTTGATAGAATAAACATCACTGTGAACTAGTTCTAGTAGGTTCTATGTTCTCCATGATTTTCCATAATTTAAAGGTTCTTGATGATGCTTCCCAAGTACTCAACCCTTACATACACCTTTAGGAGGAAACAAATTCAGTAAACCAACAACCATGTTTTGAGTTTCTAGTGCTTGCAGACTTCAGAAATTTAGATGTCTGAGTTTTTCATGCCAAATTCAACTTCCCTCATCAGTTTGAGAATTAAGTGAAGTTGGTTCAACTTCAGTTCGAGTCAAGTCACATAACTTGTATAAGTTTTCCACCGGGTCGAGAATCCCTTTAGCGAAGATTGACTTTCCTTTCTTCAAATACCAAACATAGAACCGATCTCACCAGAATTCCACAATCTTACTAGTCTGAGTCAACTTAGAAACAAACAATAGATTGGAACTGAGATTTGGTACATGATAGACATAGAAAATTTTACCATGTTTACAAGCTACATCACCCTGATCAACAACATCGAAAGAAAAATCATTAGCACCATAGATTCTACTTTCTTCGGCTTTATTCAATCTTGTGAATAAAGTGGCATATTTCACCATATGATGAGTGCACCCAGAGTCAACAACTTGTTCATTTTTCATAGTAAGAGACATAAATTCCATATAATTCCTTTCTTGGAAGGTGAAATTATCAGTGAGTTGATGAACAATCGACATGTCTTCTTCAAGCCTCTTATCCTTCTCCTCCAAATCATCTCACTTCTTGAATCATTTCTTCTCGACATGTTTGGTATTTCAACAATATCGACATGTTTTATTCTTTTTATTTCATTTTAGTTGTCTCTGTGGTCCCTGATCAATATATGTAGGTTTCTATGCAGAGGCATCAATCTACATTCTATTCCTGAAATCCATCTTTCCCTTTCCCTTGAGCAAGTGGGCTTGGCGCTTACCACCAAGCTTTCCTTTTCTTCAAGCAATCTATGCTAATCAGTAATCAAAAGTTCACAAAATGACTCAAAGGAGTAGTCCTTACCATATTGCTTGCATGCGTGTCAGTTGGTGCAGAAGGTCGATACAAACACATCAAATAATGTTCTCAAATTTATCAGGACCAACTCAATGAGTTTTCCATATTTCTTCTTGTAGGTTTCTCCACATTCGCTCAAGTTCAACTGGAGTTATTTAACATGTGCTAAATAGTCCTCCATTCTTTCAAAGGGATGAGGATGGAGAGAGATCAAATCTTTCTCCAACCACATGACTTGGCTTTCGTCAACTTGGTCGAACATGGTCTTCAACTTCTTCCAGACTAGATGTAGTCAGTGAATTCCACTGAGATGAAAATTAATTTCTCAAGCGATGTAGGTCGTGATGACCCCTACAACCTCATCCTTCTTTCCATCAATGAATTTTTTTTCCAAAGCATCTGTTGGATTTGGGATCATGACCTTGGTATACTACCATAGTCCCCTACTTTTCAACGAAGTTTCCATTTCTAGATCCCATACGACATAAATTGATCCATTAAAAACAATAGGATCAATCTTCGAAGCCACCTTTAATATCTAGACAAACTAGTTTTGTTTTAATAAGTTCCAATCAACAAACCACTGAACCAGAGTCAATCACACAACATATCTAACTCAACAAGGTTTGTAGATAATAGGTAGAGGTTTTCAAACCATCAAATCTGATAACATGTTGGGGAATAAAATGGAACAAAACATGAAACAATGAACATAGTACTATAGACAATTGTGTTGATTAAGGTTGGTTGTCATTGATGTCAAACCTTGAAGAAAGACCCGTAGCAAAAAGGTTTAGGTAACGGACCCAATATTGTTTGATGTAAATATGACTCATTATTGTTTTTTCATTGTTGATAATAAGTAAATATGGATGAACTCCAAAGTGGTCCCCTTATGGTGAAATCCCTCACGGGAAGACGCTTTGTGGAGTAAGAGAACCCATGCTTAATTGTGGAATAATGAGATGAAGGAAAGTGAATTTTTTAGGGAAGATATCCTATATGGATATTTCTTGTCATGTCATTTCCGGTGGTATGTGGAACATCACGTAATTCCTCATAGTTAGAGAGTTATGGCCATGAGAAGTTGGAGACCCCAGGTTTGGGTAATGGACCCAAGTTTGTTTGATGGGTAACAGTATGATTTATGATATATTTTCAGATAATACTATTCTATATGGATAGTACATGTCATGCCATTTCTGGTGGTATGTAGAACGTCACATAACTCCTCACAGTTTGGGAGTTATGGCCTTACGAAGTTGGAGGACCCTCATATGTCATCTAGAAGCCCCAAAAGGTCAAAGTAATCAAAGTGGTTTAAGAGATTTTAAAAGGTAAATAATAAAGTGAAGTTATGAGTGCATTATAATTCAAATTGAATACAAAATAAATTATTTCAATAATAAATTTAATGAAGAAATTAGAAGTGGGCCCAACCCTAAAATAAGGAAAGTGAGCCAAGTGACCTAGAAGATGTTTTTAAGGAAGCCACTTAGAGAGTATAAATAAGAGGCAAGGCTCTCTCATTTGAATCACACTTGAGAATATTGAATATCTATATGTTTCTGAGGTAACCAAGGATATCTAAACCAGAATTCTGAGTGTAGGTGAAGAAAAGAAGGCCAAAATGCAAGGAAGGATAAATTCTTTTGATGGTGCTTTCTAAGGTATGTTATTTACAGGTCATCTCATCATTTTCGCTATATATATTTTTATATAATGTTTCATACCATGAAACTTATATTTGAGTGATAAAACATATCCAAGTATATGTGGTAAAAAATTCAGCTTGTGGGTTGTTGTATTTTGGGAGTTACACTCCGTGGAAAATAGGGTTTGTGGCCAGTCCTGAAACTAGTCAAAATCAGGTGTTTCGGGTAAAAACGTCATAACTTCTTCATAACAGATCCAAAT
>ML806383.1:138372-148426 GCA_009831015.1 Picea engelmannii | reverse complement strand
TTTTAAAACCACTTAAGTAATAATTTTGGCCTTCATAAAATTTTTAGTAACATGAAGAGAGTAAGAAATTAAGTAAAAACCTGTGGATATAAAATGTAAGGAGACAATTAATTTATTTTAAACTTTTGATAATTTAAGAAGGTATTAAATTAATAATAAAAGTAAAAAGAGGTTAATTTGCACAACTGTCATTTCTAGCTCAAATAAAAAGGGGGAAGGAGGGAAATATAAAAATTAGGAAATGGAAAGGAGGTAACCTAAAGAGGGAAAGAGGGGAACTCATGGTAAAAAGCAAGAAACCAACTTAGTAAAGAATCTGCATTTAAGAACCTTCTAATTTTAAACTAATTTAGCAATTTCATTTTAGGGAAAGCCTTTAAAACTTGTAAGGGAATCTAGGGAAGCCTAGGAGTGATTTTAGGAGTAACTCTAAGTGGGTGAGGGAAATAAGACAATTAATTAATTAAAGAAAATAATTAATGGAGAAACGTGGGGGATGGGTGACACTTGTATGAAGGAGAATTTTTAGGAAATTTTTATTAAAACTTTAATTAAATGAGATTTAGGGAAAGAAAGGAAGTTGGAAACTCTATAAATTAAAGGAAGGAGAAGGATGGAGGGGGATCAGCTGTTAGCGTAACGTTGCACTACAGGAATAGTGACTTGACTGATTTACTTGTGGGAATTGGGATTTTCCAGCTCGGAGAGGAGTGGTAGCTCGGCCTTGCGAGGCAAGCTAGGAGCTAGATGTACCCTCTGGACAGTGTGTGCCCCCTTTGCAGCTCGGGGGGCTAAGGGGGAAGCAGATTACCCCTAGAGTTGGCTGGAAGGTACCGGTGAGGTCTCGATGGTCGGCGAGCGGAAGATGTACGAAGCAAGATGATGCAGGAGCATCGCCCACGTCAAACGAGCCAATGCGAAAGCGGGAGACAGCTGGACAAGCCAACAAATTTCTTTTTGAATTTCACTTTGATATTGTTGCGCAAACATTAATGTGTTGATTTAATGAAGCGCACTTGTATATTGTAAATGGACATTGAGCGGATAGCTCATGTCCTTAGGTAAATGAGGCATTTAATAGATTTAATGTAAAGTAGATAGGAATTTATTTATAAGATTTAATAGCTTTAGATCTCGAGAGGGAAACGAGATATAGACACCCTCCTTTGGACATTGTATTACCACGGAAGAATTCTGAAGAGAAGAGCATGTAGAGAAGTGTATGAAGAACCTCCATGTACAGGAATTGAATTAATAGAAAAAAGCTTTGATTCAATTCCATGGTTGTGTTATTCTCTGTATAATGTTGATATTATGCTCATGAATGTTTGCTTCTTGTCATACATTTGCTTTTATATGTTGTGTATGTGATTTCATGGCTAAGTTGAAGTCTGTGAGAACAAGGAGTTAGTTTCAATTGTTCCTCTATCTTGAACCAGAGAATTCCTGCAAGGAGTGCAGTCGAATTCTCCGCAAGGAGTGCGTTGAAAGAAGGGTTCAAGTATAGGTATCTTTTGTTCTAAGTTTTCAGAAGTGAAGATTTGGCACCAGAGCCATGCAAGGTGTGCACAGGCTAGGAGAAGTCTTAGAGCTGTGATTCTGAGCAAAGGAAGTGAAAGACTGCTGCTGCAGGTGTGCGCAGAGTCGAGAAGGCTTCACCACCTAGTCATTGTTGAAGATTTTCCGCAAGGAGTGCGTGCAAGAGTTTCTCCCTAGAAGGGTTGAGGTTGTGAAATCTCAGGAAGGATAGGCCTTGAGTTGTTAAAGGGCAGAGTGGAGAGAAGGGACGCAGACAGAGTGAACAGAAAAATCACAGGTTGGCGAAGCCGTCTCGTGGATAGACACTTCTCGTTTCGTGGATTTGATAAAGAAGAATTGGACGATCAGTATTCTCCGTGGAGAATCTACGAGCTTCGGAGAATCTTTGGACCCTTCGGAGTTGCAGGGAGGCTACAGTGCAGGGACAGAAAGAATTCGAAGCTCAGGCAAACAAGAGCCATCAGATTGGGATCACGAGGAGTGCAGAACTATGCGTGAATCGACTATCAGACCATCGCGGGAGAAGGAGTGGAAGATTTGGTCGTGAGAGCATGAGAGGCGAAGTCCCGATGACTGGTTGGTCAGTGTGGGCCACAGTAGGATGATGTGATTGGTAATGCGAGATATCAGAAATTCGGCGTCTCAGGGCATCATAAGCAGATGCGGGAATTGTTAGACCTCGCGAGTAGCGAAGTCGCGAGGTAGTGATATCTCAGATATCGAAACCTTGGGCATCAGAGGTCGAGGAAGGAGGTATTTTACCTCGCGAGAAGCGAAGTCGTGAGGGGGAGAAATTGTGAGTTTGGTGCTTCGACATCTCGCATATCGGAGTTGGAAAACTAGAGCGCTTGGTACAACGAAAGCCAAGATCACGATAGAGAGAAATTTCGATCCTCCGATAAGTAAGTAAAGAGGATCGTGAGACGAGAACTGTGGGTGTAGATCTTCCGATTGGGAGATAGAAGAATATTCACGTTCTTCGGGCCGAGAGAGGAAGAAGGTCCTGGTCAGCGAGGGAGAGGAGTTATCGTGGGAGGTAGCTCGGACGCGCCTTGCATCAGAGTGGTATCAGAGCGGGATTTCTTTGCTTTCTGTAGCAGAGAAGAGGATACATCATGCCGCCCAAAAGAGAAAGACAGTCACAAGACCCAGAAGATAGGGAGGTGAGGAAGAGGCAGGCCAACAAAAAATCCAGAAATGGAGCAGTAGATGAGAGATCTCCGAGCAAGGCTCGAGGAAATGGAGATAGCACAAAGACGCAGAGTTGGTGCTAGGGATCTTAGTGATTCCAAGGTTGAATAAGAAGCTGGACATGAAGAAGAGGTCACAGCAGAAGACACATCAACCGAGCGGTTGATCAAAGCCATTTCCAGGATGGGTGCGAAGGCAAAAATGGACATTCCAGTCTATGAAGGGAATCTGGATGTAGAGGAGCTACTAGATTAGATAAGGGCTCTTGACACATACTTCGATTACGAAGATGTGGAAGAAGATAAGAAAATCAAACATGTAGTTACGCGCTTGAAAGAACATGCAACATTGTGGTGGGATGAGCTACAGGAAGATAGACGTTCCAAAGGAAAGCAAAAGATCAAAAGCTGGGATCGAATGATTGCTAAGATGAAAGAAAATTTCATCCCAAGGGATTATCAAATCACTCTGTTCAGGCGAATGTAGAACTTGAGACAGAAGTTGATGACAGTCAAGGAATACACTGAGGAGTTCTACCAACTGAACATCAGAGCAGGTCATCGGGAGAGCGACGATGAGAAGGTGGCGAGATATCTGAACGGTCTGAGATATGACATTCATGATGAATTAAGCATGCTAACCATCCAAACGGTGGAAGATGCTTACCAAATGGCTCTGAAAGCCGAGGAGAAGCTGAGCCAAAAGCAAGGTCAGCGAGGGCGAGGCAGAAGTTAGCCAAGAGGAAAGGCAGTTGTCCAGGAAAGAACTCAGAAGCCCAGAGAGGAATGGAAGAAACCTCAGGGAAAAGTTGAGAGAGGTGGAACCTCACAGCAGAGGCAGCCATATGTTGAACCGAGAGGAAAGCAAAATGATCAGCGAGGAGATTATGCTGATGCAAATACCCTTCCTCATACTATAGGTCGAGGTAGAGGAAGAGGAGGAGTTATCACATATTTCACATTTGGGAAAAATGGGCACAAGTCATTCGAGTGTCCAGAGAAAAAGAAGGACATCAGAGAAACTCACATCACAGAAGCACAGAGGCGTGATGTTGAGTTAGAAGATGCAGACAGCGGAAGATCGTTTGGGATGCATAAAGTCCTTTTGACACCTGAGAAGGAGGTGGAAGGCTCAGTGTAGAGGACCAGACTGTTCAGAACACCTTGCACAGCCAAGGATAGGAAATGCAAGGTTATTGTGGACAGTGGAAGCACCGACAATCTCGTCTCAACCGAGATGGTGGAGAAATTAGAATTAGAGACAAATGATCACCTGAGTCCATATAAAGTTTCGTGGCTACAGAAAGGACATCAGATGAGTGTCACTAAACAATGTTTAGTTGAATTCAAGATAGGTGGATATAATGATACGATTCTGTGTGATGTTATTCCCATGGACGTATGTCATTTATTGTTGGGTAGACCATGGCAATATGACAGAAATGTGATTCATGATGGAAGGATGAACACATATACCCTAGAAAAGAATGGGAGAACGCATAGGCTACTTCTGATAAAAGATAAAGAAGTAAAACCGGAAGTAAACAACACAATACTTCTCATGAGTGGGAAAGAGCTTCTCATAGAGATGGAGAAGAAGGAAGATCCACAATTCTTTGTGGTTAGGAAACCAAGAATTGTCCTGACTAGCACGAGAGTGGATGACTTACCAGTTGAGATTCAGGAAATGCTGGAGGAGTTCGTTGATATCATCATGGATGAATTACCTCATTTGTTGCCACTGATGAGGAGTGTGAGTCATCACATTGATCTCATACAAGGAAGCAGTTTGCTGAATAAGGTTGCATACAGATTGACACCATAGGAAAATGAGGAAGTCAAAAGGCAAGTGCAGGAGTTGATGGATAAAGGACTGGTCAGAGAAAGTCTAAGTCCGTGTGTTGTTCCAACAGTGCTCAGTCCGAAGAAATATGGAGGCTGGAGAATGTGCACCGACTCAAGAGCGATCAACAAAATTACCATCAGGTACAGGTTTCCACTGCCAAGAATGGATGATCTGATGGATTGCCTGAGTGGGGCAAATTATTTTTCAAAGATTGATCTGAAGAGTGGATATCACCAGATTCGCATGAGGGAAAGAGATGAATGGAAGACAACATTCAAGACAAACGAAGGTTTGTACGAATGGCTGGTCATGTCGTTTGGCTTTACAAACACAACGAGCACATTCATGAGACTGATGAATGAAGTCCTAAGGGAGTTCATCGGGAAATTTGTAGTCGTATATCTGGATGATATATTGATATATAGTAAGACAAAGGAAGAACATTTGAAACATTTGGCCATTGTGATGAGAAAACTACAGCAGGAGAAGTTGTTGATTAACATGAAGAAGTCCTCATTTATGAAGACAGAGCTCATCTATTTGGGTTTTGTTATTTCGGCGAATGAGTTGAAAATGGATGCAAGTAAGGTGGAAGTGATCAAGAATTGGCCATCACCAAGAAATGTTTTCGAGGTGAGAAGTTTCCACGGGTTGTCTAGTTTCTACCGAAGGTTCATTCGAAATTTCAGTGGAATTAGAACCGCAATGATGGACACAGTGAAGAAGCGACACAACTCTTTTCATTGGACGACTGAGGCTGAGAAAAGATTCAACCTGTTGAAGCGGAAGATCACAGAGAAACCCATGTTGGTGTTGCCAGATTTCACGAAGATATTTCAGGTGAAATGTGATGCAAGCGGATATGCCATAGGAGCGGTCTTGAGTCAGGAAGACAGGCCAGTTGCATATTTCAGCGAGAAGCTGGATGACACAAAGCTGAAATACTCCACGTATGACAAGGAATTTTATGCCATCATCCAGGCATTAAAGAAGTGGAGGCATTACTTGATCCCAAAGGAATTTGTATTGTATAGCGATAATCATGCATTGCAGTTTGTGAGTCAACAAGAGAAGTTGAATCAGAAGCATGCAAAATGGGTAGAGTATATGCAGAATTTCACATTTGTGATCAAACATATTTCAGGAACTGCTAACAAAGTGGTTGATGCTTTGAGCAGGAAATGTTTGTTACTGCAGGAATTTCGAGTCAAAACATTGGGTTTTGAAAACCTTAAGGACATGTATGTAGATGATGCAGATTTCAGGGAAGCGTATGAAGCGGCTGAGAATCCCGTTCTTAGGGATCGGAGCCCATGGATAGACTACATGATCCAGGAGGGATTGTTGTTTAGAGGAAATCAACTGTGTATCCCAATTTGCTCCATGAGGGAGAACTTGGTGAAGGAAAAACATAGCGGAGGCTTAGTAGAGCATTTTCGCCACGACAAAACATTCGCAAAGCTGAGCGAATCATATTTTTGGCTGAGGATGCATGCGGATGTCAAACGGTTTGTTGACAGATGTCGGATTTGTCAGCATTCTAAGGGCAGAAAGAAGAATGCAGGTTTTTATCAGCCATTGCCCGTACCGGAGAGGCCGTGGGAGGCGATCAGCATGGATTTCGTACTAGGATTGTCGAGGATGCAGAGAGGGGTTGATTCCATCTTTGTAGTCATAGACAGGTTTTTGAAGATGGCACATTTCAGTCCATGCCAGAAGACCAGCGATGCGACACACATCGCAAATTTTTTTTTCAAAGAGATTGTTAGACTTCATGGATTTCCGAAAAGTATTGTTTCAGATAGGGACACTAAATTCATAGACCATTTTTGGAGGACACTATGGAAGAAGCTAGGAACTAATCTGGCATTTAGTTCTGCCTATCACCCTCAGACAGATGGACAGATGGAAGTGGTTAAGAGGAGTCTATGAGACTTACTGAGAAGCCTGGTGATGAAGCATCACAACAGCTAGGACAATGTATTGCCACAGGCGGAGTTCGCGTACAACGATTTAGTGAATCGGAGTACACGCACAAGTCCATTTTAGATTGTGTATGGGACACAACCTAGGGGAGTTTCTGAACTTAGGGATTCAGAACAGGCTGTGACTAGTAGTGCTAGCGCTGAGGAGTTCGCTGAAGCAATGAAGGAACTTCACAGTCAGGTGAAGCACTGATTGATTGATTCAAATCAGGAGTATAAGCGCAAAGCAGATCAACATCGGAGACAAATTCATTTTGAAGTTGGCGATCTAGTTCTCGCGCATCTGAGGAAGGAGAGGTTCCCGAGGGGAACATATAATAAGTTGAAAATGAAGAAAATCGGACCATGCAGAGTCCAAAAGAAATTCAGAGAAAATGCGTATGAGATTGAGTTGCCGGATGGCATTGGGATATCTTCGATATTTAATGTTGTAGATTTATATCCATACAAGGCTGGATAAATAGAGACTGGAATTGAAGAATCAACGATCCAGTGGATAAAGCAGATTCCAGTAGCAGAGAAGCCGTAGATGGAATGCATACTAGATAAACGAGTGGGTAAGAAGACCAGAAGAAAAGAATACTTCGAGTATCTAGTCAAATGGAAGAATCACCCAGTGGAGGATGCTAGCTGGGAAAGAGAGGCAGTGATACAGAAGCATGGACAGACTGTGCAGGAGCTCATGGAAAGGAGCCCATAAAAATTTTCAAGTGAGGCAGTATGATGTAGGAGGATCGCCCACGTCAAGCGAGCCAGCGCGAAAGCGGGAGACAGCTGGACAAGCCAACAAAATTATTTTTGAATTTCACCTTGATATTGTTGCGCAAACATTAATGTGTTGATTTGATGAAGCGCACTTGTATATTGTAAATGGACCTTGGGAGGATAGCTCACATCCTTAGGTACATGAGGCATTTAATAGATTTAATGTAAAGTAGATAGGAATTTATTTCTAAGATTTAATAGCTTTAGATCTCGAGAGGGAAACGGGATATAGACACCCTCGTTTGGACATTGTATTACCACGAAAGCATTCTGAAGAGAAGATCATGCAGAGAAGTGTATGAAGAACCGCCATGTACAGGAATTGAATTAATAGAAAAAAGCTTTGATTCAATTCCATGGTTGTGTTATTCTCTGTATATTGTTGATATTATGCTCATGAATGTTTGCTTCTTGTTATACATTTTCTTTTATATGTTGTGTATGTGATTTCATGGCTAAATTGAAGTCTGTGAGAACAAGGAGTTAGTTTCAATTGTTCCTCTATCTTGAACCAGAGAATTCCTGCAAGGAGTGCAATCAAATTGTCTGCAAGGAGTGCGTTGACAGAAGGGTTCAAGTATAGGTAACTTTTGTTCTAAGTTCTCAGAAGTGCAGATTTGGCACCAGATCCATGCAATGTGTGAGTAGGCTAGGAGAAGTCTCAGAGATGCGATTTTGAGCAAAGGAAGTGAAAGAATGTTGCTGCAGGTGTGCGCAGAGTGGAGAAGGCTTCACCACCTAGTCGTTGTTGAAGATTTTCCGCAAGGAGTGTGTGCAAGAGTTTCTCCCTGGAAGGGTTGAGGTCGTGAAATATCAGGAAGGATAGGCCTTGAGTTGTTAAAGGGCAGAGTGGAGAGAAGGGACGCGGACAGAGTGAACGGAAGAATCGCAGGTTGGCGAAGCCGTCTCATGGAGAGACACTTCTCGTTTCATGGATTTGATAAAGAAGAATTTGACGATCAGTATTCTCCGTGGAGAATCTGTGAGCTTCAGAGAATCGTTGGACCCTTCGGAGTTGCAGGGAGGCTATAGTGTAGGGATAGAAAGGGTTCGAAGCTCGCGCGAACAGGAGCCATCAGATTGGGATCACGAGGAGTGTGGAACTATTCATGGATCGGATATCGGACCATCGCGGGAGAAGGAGCGAAAGATTTGGTCGCGAGAGCGCGAGAGGTGAAGTCCCAATGACTGGTTGGTCATTGTGGGCCACAATAGGATGATGTGACTGGTAATGCGAGATATCAGAAATTCAGCGTCTTGGGGCATCAGAAGCCGACGCGGGAATTGTTAGACCTCGCGAGTAGCGAAGTCGTGAGGTAGCGATATCTCAGATATCGGAACCTCAGGCATCAGAGGTTGAGGAAGGAGGTATTTTACCTCGCGAGAAGCAAAGTCGCGAGGGGGCGAAATTGTGAGTTTGGTGTTTCGGCATCTCGCATATCAGAGTTGGAAAACCAGAGCGCTTGGTACAATGAAAGGCGAGATTGCGATAGAGCGAAATTCCGATCCTCCGATAAGTAAGTAAAGAGGATCGTGAGATGAGAACTGTGGGTGTAGATCTTCTGATTTGGAGATAGAAGAATATTCACGTTCTTTGGGCCGAGAGAGGAAGAAGGTCTTGGTCAGCGAGGGCGAGGAGTTATCGTGGGAGGTAGCTCGGACGCACCTTGCGTCACAAGCGAACGACACTCGGAGCAGGCGATCAGGAAATGGTATGCTTCCTTGTTTGAATGATAGAAGGTTGTATAATTTATGTTGATCTGCATGACTATTGTGGTTCTTGGTTGTTGATTGATGCTACGCCTTTGTGTGATTGAGCGATTTTGCTAGTATTACCCTTCCTCTCCGCTACCCGCTTTCACTCTCTGCGTTTTGTTTATTTGTGCAATTTACCATTTAGTAGTCAGTGATTTACCCTCAAATTGGAAAGCGTCCTTGACATGGTTTAGACTGCGAAACTACCTTTCTGGACTGCAAATTTGTGTCATTTGTTACCATCATAAATTATTATTTTTGCCAGAATTATCAGTTGGTTATATAGCTGCATTTATCTGGATGGCAGCGCTATTAGTTTCTGGGCAGTGTTATCCCTAACCCCTATTTTAGATGTTTTGTACTTAACACACAATTAACTTAAGACCCCTAGCGATAGAGGTGTAGAATATTTTTAGTCTAATACCAACGCCTTTCAGACTACGTTTCAACCCTTGTATAACTTCCCTTTCAGCGTGTCTTTAAGCAATGAATGATACCTTCTTGGGGTGCGTTCTTATTCCAACCCCATTTTCCAGCAAAATCCATATGTACCTGCGTTTTTAGTGAACCAAAATGCCAATGAAGCCCGTGGTTGTTGCCATCGATTTTGGTTACAATGTTATCCCTTCCATCATTCACTTTAACCCTCGAGTCTCCTTGCATTGTGATAGGTTGCTACCTGTGTTTGAACCCAGTGTTTTCATGCTACTAGCTGCATGTTACCTTTTTATGTTCCTCCAATACCATCACCTTGACCACAAGATTGTTGGACACACCTACCACACTTAGAGGGGGGGGTGAATGAGTGTGGGGATCTTTTCCCAAAACTTTCTTCTTGCACAAAAACTCATCAATTAGCATTCAACATTTATTCATTACCCATTGTTGTCATTTATAACCAGTTAGATGTGAGCACATATCAGCAACATATATCAGCAATATATCATCAACAAGTCATCACCACAATGAACACA
>ML806383.1:92221-104265 GCA_009831015.1 Picea engelmannii | reverse complement strand
ATGTGTTGTAATCCACAATGATCAGTCTTTAATTCAAATTTCCGTCCAACAAGGTAGTGTCTCCATACCTTTAAGGCATATACTATGGCTAATAACTCCAAATCATGCGTCACGTAGTTTTCCTCATGCCTTCTTAGTTTCCTTGAAATTTAAGCAATCACTCGTCTGTCTTGCATCAAGACCCCGCCTAACCCTTCCTTGGATGTGTCAGTGCATACCAAGAATTCTGCGTCCATGCCAGGGACCTTTAGTATCGGCACTGTTGTCAACAACTCCTTAAGCCTCCTAAATGCTTCCACGCATTTCTCTGTCCAAACAAACTTCTTGTTTTTCTTCTGCAATTTTGTGATCGGATTTGCTATCCTTGAAAATCCTTTGACAAATCGTCGATAGTATCTTGCTAAACCCATAAAACTACACACTTCTGTGACATTCGTCAGCGCAAGCCATTCCATAATAGCATCAACCTTGGCTGGATCCATGGAGATACCTTCGTCGGAGATGGCATGCCCTAAGTAGTGAATCCTCGATTGATAAAAAGAGCATTTGGATAGCTTCCCATATAATTTGTGTTCTCGTAAACATTGTAGTACCAAGCGCAAGTGCTCATCATGCTCCTCCATCGTCCGAGAGTAGATCAGAATATCGTCAATGAATACTTGGACGAACTTGTCCAAGTACTCGCGGAACACCCCATTCATCAAGCTCTTAAATTCCCCTGGGGAATTTGTCAGTCCAAACGGTAGAACAGTAAATTCGTAATGTCCAAATCTCGTCTTAAAGGAGGTATTAGGGACGTCATCCTCCTTGATCCGTAACTGGTGATACCTTGATCGCAAATCGATCTTGGAGATTACTGTTGCACCCTTCATTTGATCAAACAGATCATCAATTCTTGGCAAGGGATACTGATTCTTGATCGTAGCCTTGTTCAGTTGACAGTATTCAATGCAAATCCTCCACGATCCGTCCTTCTTCCGAATAAAAATAACTGGTGCACCCCACGGTGACACACTAGGGCGTATCAGTCCCAGGTCCAGCAACTCCTTCAGTTGCATTTTTAACTCTTGCAACTCCGGGGTCGACATCCGATAAGGAGTTCTTGCTATCGGTTCGGTCCCCAGTTTTAGGTCTATAGTAAACTCCAATTCTCTCTCTGGCGGCATCCTAGGAAACTCCTCCGGAAATACGTCCACAAACTCCTTCACCACCGGAAGGTGTTCTAGACCTTTTGCTACTCCCTTTTCGTTTAGTGCAAGGATCGCATAAAGCTTGCACCCCTTGTGCATACTCTTCCGTAACTGCAAGGAAGAGACGAACCTCAGGGATACTGCCTGGTTTCGTCCTACTATCACACGTCTCTGTCCTTCATCATCGACCAAGATCAACCGTTTCGTCTTACAGTTGAGTATCGCCTCATGCGATTCCAACCAATCCATGTTGATCATGACGTCATAAGACCCTAAGATCGTGACGTACAAGTTGAACCTTGTGACAAACTCTCCTAGGTTAAGGGCACAGCCCGTAACCTTTCCTCCAACTTTTTGTTTTGCTCCCGAATCCATCTCCACGAAGCTAAACTCATCCTATTCGACTGCCTTTACCTTAATCCTTTTTAGCGCTGCACCAGAAATGAAACTCTCAGTAGAACCTTTGTCTATCAAAATACTAAGGGTATGGTCAGCAACAGTACCTATCGTTTCAAGCACAGTCGACTGGTGCTCTTCCTGGCGGCTATTCACCACTGCGTGAATCTGATGGGCCTTGCCCATATCTCCCACTGTAGCAGGTATGGCTGATCCGGACACTCTGGTCCTCTCCACAGGACAATCACGCTGGTAGTGTGGCTCCCCACACATCCAACACCCCTTCTTCGGCCCAGTAGTCCTGGTACCCGAAGTAGAAGATGACGGCCCACTGGCCTGGAAACCAGGTCTGTTCTGCTGAACAGGTCTAAACTGTTGTTGCTGTGGGCGACCTTGTTGCTGCTGATGTGGTCCTCGATAAGGTGTCCACTGCTAAGGCGGTGGTCGTCGAGGTGTAGTGAAAGTGGATCCCCTCTGGAAGCCATGATACCCTGGCGTGTGTCTCACTGGTGTCTGCTGCTGCGGCGTACCAGATGAACCTTGCCCTACAGGTCTCACTGGAGTCCTGGTCTGACCCCCACTGATAAGCTCCTCCTCTATTATGAGGGCCTTTTCGATAGCGTCGTGCAAGGTTTGAGGCATCAAGATCCTAACCTTCACCCGCAGGCTGCCCTTAAGGCCAAACACGAACCTGTTGACCTTGAGCTTCTCAGTGTTCAGGTGCGGAGCATACCGGAGTAGCTCCATAAAACGTGCCTCGTACTCGGGAACTGTACGACCTCCCTGTCATAAGGCGTTGAACTCATTGAGCTGACGCTCAATGAATTCCTCAGAAATATACCTCTCTCGGAACCATTCCTCGAACAGTTCCCATGACACTTCTTCAACGGCCATGTTTAGCTGCGGCAGGAGCATCTTCCACCATAGAAGAGCACTCCCCTTTAGTTTAAAGACCGCCATGTGGACCTTCATGTTGGAGGTATAATCGCGAAGTGCGAAGCACATCGCCATATTCTCCAACCATACCTCAGCGGCTGCGCCGTCCGGGGCACCAAAGAACTCGAGAAATTTTACCTTCTCGAGCTCATGGTGAATGCTACCTATAACGGCTGGTGCGCGCAACTGACCCTCAGCAGGTGTCGGCGCCCTAGCCTCATCTCTGTCCAATCTGCTGATCAACACCTCGGACATGCACTGGAAAGATCTCATCATCCCCACAACATCGGCAACTGCGATCTGCTCCGGTCCAAGGACCTGCTCGCCTCCCTGGGGGTTAGACCCCTCAAGCGTGGATGCTGCTAGAGGTGTCACGACTCCTCCCCTAGCACCCCTTTGTCTGCCTCCGCAGCGTCCTCTAACCATGATTACCTGCACACACACAATCAACTCGATCAGCAACAGAATAATCAAACATAATCATGTCAACGAAAGTCGTAGTGAATCCCAAGTCGTGGGTCGAACCCGCTCTGATACCATATGTAATGTCCTTCATCATTATGACAACCATTCTAATAACAGGTGCAATTTTTTTTTTTTTTTTTGTAAGGTGTGTGCGCACGTGTGGAAGTAACAACACCCCTGACTCTACGTCACCACTCGATGACCAACAAGACGCAACCACGACAAGGTAAAACTGAAGGCACACAACGAGTAACTGCAACAGTATACGACCACAAGCATAAGGCACACGACACAAACATTAAGACATACTGGGGGTGCACAGTAAGAAAACAGGGGAAAGAGTCCACGGGGTTAGGGTTACTATCTCTGCATAGGAAAGCAGGGTGTTTAGTCTTATGTCTTCTCGAAAGAAGATTAGATAGGCTCCTGGCCAACTGCTCATGCATAAACTAGTAACCCGACCCAAAACACGACGCAAGTAAGACGAATACAACAAGACGACCCTGACACATCACAGAGACAACTAGTGATAAACGCCCCTAGACCTAAGGCGTACAACTGGCAGCTATAATAAAAAACCGACACTGGGTGTTAAGTACAGTACAGTCCCAGAGGGACGAATCCAACAGTAGAGTTCACTAAGAGTGAGAGGCACCTAACCTCCTCTACATTGAAAGAGGCGATTTTCAACTATCCACCAGACACTTGAAAATCAGTTGGGGATAGTACCTCAACCCCAATATATCGCTAAGAGTACATGAGCTAACTGTTAGTGTAAACACCTATTGGGACATCTGGGAACTGCGTAAAATCCTCCCCTCTATTGGATATCCCAGTGATAAATTAAATATCCTCCTCGGTGGGATGGTACCACTGATCTAGACCCACAGAGAAATCTTTTCGATGGACATCCCATCAATGGATCAGATGCACCAACAACCCAGAGTGCCCCTTAAGGAATGTATCCTCCTCATAGTACTTAAGGAGGCCTACATAGCTCAAGAGAACATGAGTCATTGCAATAATAGGGTGAGGGTACAAATCCATATCCCTCTCCCTCGCCTCCCATTCATGTACAACATTGTACAGTTCCACCCTCTTCTCCTCTTGTTGTTGCTTCTCTCTCCACTCACGTCTTTGCATGATTAACATATGAAATACATCAGCCTTAATCATACATAAAACATAAAACATAAAAAAAAATCTATTGAATGGTAAATTTATCTACAAATACGGAAAAATGAATTCCTTCAAAAAATAAGTTAATTGCATTAACAGTGTGCCCAAAAAACAGTGATGCACCATCGGTGATGCGCATATAGATATTGTGAGCATTGTGACCAGTGCGTCAATGTAAAATAATGCACCGGACAAAATATGTTCTACTATGTTATGTGGTTCATTGGAAAATGATATCACACTGAAGCGCTACAATACAACACATATTCCTTAGTGAATTACATTTATTCTATGTACCACTCAAATAGAAAAGAAAATTAAAATATTAACGCACGTAAACAAATATTTAAAAATTAGAAAAAACATCGGTGCATATATGTTCACTACATGCAACGGTGCATGTAGCTAACATAGAAACACTTTCGCATAAAATTTTCCAAATTTTCAAGTACGAACTTTTTAAGGTGTGTTCCGGTCATTACTATCACAGCACGTACGGTTCCACCAAAAAAATTATTGGGTGCACCACAACACAATATTAAATTTCTCTACGATCCATTTGGTAAACATGAACACCCCGATACACACTTTTACCAACGCATTGCATAAAACTATATCTGATAAGAGAAATGTGCCATGTACTTTAACGTCCTAGCGCATTATATGTACTTTGATGCACCACTCCACTATTTATATGATTTTCTTCAGTGTGTCATTAAATAGACAGATCGATGTGTTTATATTTACCAATGCACAGTCGAGAAAGGTAACAAGGTATGTGGTCCTCCTTGTAAATTTATAGTTCGCACCGTAGGCGGTGCGAGCCAAGAGCCTCGAATTCACCACACAATTTTTTTATTTTTTTTAACACTTAAAATTTCACTCAATTTTAAATTTTAATCTGGTGAAAACTTAAGTTATCAAGAAACAAGGAAATTACCTAGACATTTTGTCGTCGGGGAGGCATGGCTGTGATGTACTAAAAAAACCTAAATTTTCCCATTGTTTGGAAAAAAATTGAAATTCACTCATGAGAAATAGATGAAAGGAAGAAAACTAGGGAAAGCATCGATGGAAGGGAGCTCTACATTGAGGAATGTAGCTATGGGAGACATCCTCCAGCTTACAAGCCTGTGATATGTGGAACATAGTAGCTATGTGAAGCCTTTCTCTTAGGTTACAAACCTGGGAGAAAACCCCTATGAAGGGTCCATGGTTCCTGCCTAGGTCAGAGTCAGGAACGTATTTATGACCTCCTCCATGATGTGAGTGAGAAGAAATCCAGATGATTATCTGGGTGAAAAGCGATCTGTTGAGTTAGGACATGCATGTGGTTGAGCACAAGGTGAACATGGGAAATGCCAAAAGTGTTGGGAACATCATCATGTGAACAAAAATAAATATGATGTGATGGCCTCCTCTAAGCAACATAGTTGATAAGAAGACTCTCAATGATTCTCCTATTGGTGGCAGTGGGAAATCAAATCTGTAGAGTAGATGGGCCTGTGGACGAGCACAGGTGAACGTGTGAATACCTAGTTCATATTTGTAATGCAGTGAAACAGGTCCATGGAAACCCTATGGATGTGCCCCTACTGGATGAGCACTAGTGGGTGTATCATATGCTTTTCTATATATTGTTCAAGATTCAAACCTACCTATAACCCTAGTTATTTTGTAAAGGGTACAGGTTGGCGCTATGTTAATATGATTAACATAAACAAGCTAATTAATATTGTGAATATTAATTATAATAATAATAAGTATATCTGACTTAGAGAGGTCAGCCCTCTTGTGCCAATAGAATCCCTTGTTAATTAGTCAAAGTCTAATATAAGTAGGAGATGATTCTCCATTGTAGAATCATATCCTTCTTATATGTTTTGGAAATTTCAGCAAGTACTTCTCTTTGGAAAAGGTGTGCACCTCTCTTGGGTGCTAGTCTTCTAGGGATTAAGCACCCTCTTGTGTGCTAAGTCATTCTTGGTGGTGAAAGGAATTTCTCTTGAATAATATAGAAAAGGATTTGGCTGGGATTTTGTCCCTTGTTTGAGAAGGGTTTCCCAGGATATATCTTGTTTTGTTGTGCATGGTGTTTCTTCTTGTGATCTTGGTTGCTGCAACATTCTTGTTTATGGTTAAGACATGATGAAATTAAATGAACTACATGCTTAACCTAGATTATGAAAAATCAACATGGTATCAAAGCATAGTTCTTGAAAGAACCCATTGCACAAGATTCTTTCAAAAGAAAAAGGAAAAATGTCATTGTTGTCATACAAGAAAATCAGGGCTTTTATTGAAGAAGATTTTCATCCTCAAAACCATCTAGAAAAGTGCGCCCTAACCCAATGAACTCTTTGGCACATTTAGCTCTCCTTTTCAGTGGGTATATCTCCCGGAAAGTGAAACCCTAGTTTTCATCAGTACCATAAGTACCAGAAAACTAGAAGTACCATAAGTACAAGAAGTACCAGAAAACTAGAAGCACCAGTCCAGAAATTCGTTGGTCAAGTTTGAGGGGAAAAAAATTGGATTTTTAGAAATTTGACTATACCAGCATACTTGCCGCAGCTCAGTGCAACTAGCCATTGGATCAAAATTTAAATTTTTGAAGTTTGAAAAATTAGGGTTTCTTCATAAAACCCTAAGTTGTAGTTGCAGTTACAGTTTCAGAATAAATTGCAGTTGCAGTTACAGTTTCAATATCAGTTGAAGTATTAGTTGTAGTACCAATTTTAGTCACCCTTTGAATTCTTAAGAGTTGGTAATTATTACCGCTGCTTCCAGATGGTGACACTACCTATCAGAGGTATGTACTCACATATGTTTAAATTGTTAAAGCGTTAAAGGGTATTTGTAGGAGAAGGGATCTCTTGCCATAAATCCAAGAGGATCTCAAGATCCAACATGTTCAAAAGAATATTGCAACCCAGGTTTTATTATTCTGATATGCATCTATTTGTTATGACATTATTTTGATCTAGGTTGCATGTTGAAGCTATGACCATCATACTAACCTTTGGTCAAAATTAAAGTCAAGGTATTAGATGGATTAAAGTTGAGATCATAGAGTTTATTGTCTAACCCAACCTTCTATCAAGATAACATATTGTCCTAGTACAAAAAGATAGGTTGAAGAAGGCATTTATCATCTTGAGTGAAGGAGACTTGGAAGAAAAGAAACATACACTCATTCTTGAGGACAAGACTCCAGGTTCCATGTTTGATTAATTAAGCTGATAAGATTCGAAATTACACATGACAAATTTGATTACTACCCCTTACAAGTAAACACTATAGCTGAGGTAGCAGTATTTGTAAAGTATTATACTTGGTAGCATGTGAGCATATTGAGATAAATTCTTAATGTAACAAATACATCTAACATCTCCTCTAGGAGAAACTCATTGTCTTGATCCCAGGTTACCATGGAGGAATGTTTGATCACAACACTAGAAGAGTTTTGACTTAATTTCATATTGTATTTCTTACTTTTGATCGTTGCTTCAGACAAGTCACAAGTGATATCTCTAAAGGAGCCACTGTAATGATTATTTGTGTTTTTGTTTTATCTATTATTATCAAAAGAGTATTATTCTTTGTTGTTGTCTTGTTGACCTTGTTCAAGTCACAGGTGATAACCTTGAGGAATCCATAATGAAGGTTGTAGAAGGAAACATATTAGATGAGATATGAATCAGAATATGTACATGACCATATACATTCATGTACCTAAAGAGAAGAATTCCAAGCTATATACTTTAGGAAGAAAGGATACAATGAATCTTCAAAGGCATCTCTAGTAAGAGACAGATTGCGACAAGCAGAGACGTTGTTCTTGAAGAAGAGATGTTTTTTCAAAGAACCAGAGAATATTAGATGGAGATTGACAGTGAGACAATACCTTCTCCCTCTTCATCAATTCAGAGGGAGATAGACATTAATCCAGGTTATCCAGGATCTCCAGTTGATATGTTTAGAGGTATTGTAGTAAGGCATAAAATGCTTACCTAGAGTCACTCTGCAAGAGGCAGAGAAACATACAAGCCTCTCAAGACACATTCCAAGAAAATCAAAAGATATTTTCGAGCTATCCTTCAGTCATGAGCCACTTCATTAATGTTGAGACTCCTTGTCTTAGTGAAGAAACAATAGAACTAGTATGGTAAGATGCCATAACAGAAGAAAACCAATTTATCTTAAAGAATGATGCATAAGATATTATTCAGGGACCAGAAAGGGATGTCTGTGGTAAATTCCAAGTGGATATATAAGATCAAGCATGCAGCTGATGGAAGTATCAATAAATACAAACAAGATCCATAGACAAAGGTTTCTCATAAATATAGGGAGTTGTCTATGATGAGACACTTGACCTAGTGAACCGATACACTTCTATCTGTACTACCATCCATGAGTTGGAAACTATATCAGATAGATAGATTCTTGATGAGTTTTGATTTCAGAAAGAGTCTTGTTGATCCAAACCTATACAGTGTTGGAGATGAGACTGATCCACAACTGATTGGATCACTAATGTATCTAGTTAACACTAGACTGAATTCATACCATGCAGTGAATGTGCCTAGTCATTTCATGAGTCAACCAAGACATACTCACTAGAAAACAACAAAACATGTATTGAGATATATACAAGGAACAGTTGGATATGGCCTGAGATATGCCTCTAATGTGAAACTGATTTTGTAGGATATACCGATTCAGATTGAGCAGAAAGTACAGTGGACCAAAAGAGCACATTCAGTTGATGTTCTACCTTGAAGTTTTCCATTGTTTCCTGATGCAGCAGAAAAAGAAACTCTGTGGCCTTGAGTAGCATAGAGTAAGAGTATATAAGAATCAAGTTTGTGAAGAAATGTGGCTTCACAAGATTCTAAAAAATTTACTTGACCATGAGATGGATCCCATGATGATGACCAAAATCCGTGAGTAAAATCTCCTTGACAACGGAGTGTTTCCTGATGGATCGAAATACAATGATATGAAACATACTTATTTTAGAGATAAGATGCATAGGAAAATCATACTCATTTAGTACCTTCCTACACATAAGCATATTGCAGATATCTTCATCAAATTAACTTCATGAAGAATGGCTCCCTAGTTGAGAGGGAGTGTCGATAACTCTAGCCAAGACAAAATTTAAAATTCATCTGTGTGAGACTTCGCATGATAAAGAATGCCTCCATAGCTGAGAGGGAGTGTTGATAAATGCAGCTATGGGAGACATCCTCCATCTTACAAGCCTGTGAGATGTGGAACATAGGAGCTATGCAAAGCCTTTATCTCATCTTACAAACCTGAGAGAAAGAGAATATGAAGGGTGCATAGTTCCTACCTGGGACAGAGTCAGGAACATAGATATGACCTCCTCCATGACGTGAGTGAGAAGAAATATAGATGATTATCCAGGTGAAAAGAGATTTGTTGAGTTAGGTCGTGTCTACGGCTGAGCACAAGGTGAACGTGGGAAATACCAAAAGTGTTGGGCACATCATCATGTGAACATAAATAAATATGATGTGAGAGCCTCTTATGAGCAGCAGAGTTGACGAGAAGACTCCATATGATTCTCATGTTGGTCGCAGTGGGAAAGAAGATCTGTAGAATGGACGTGCTTATGGATGAGCACAGGTGAATGTGCAAAGACCTAGTTCATCTATGTAATGCAGTGAAACAGTTCCATGGCATCCCTATGGATGTGCCCATAGTGGATGAGCACTAGTGAGTGTATAAAATCTGTTGCTATTTATTGTTCAAGAGTCAGACCTACCTGTTGGCCTAGTTATTGTGTAAAGGGTACAATTCGGCCCTATGTTAATATGATTAACATAAACACGATAATTAATATTGTGAATATTAATTATAATAATAATAAATATATTTCACTTAGAGAGGTTGGCCATGTTGTGCCAATAGAAGCCCTTGTTAATTAGTCAAATTCTAATGTAAGTAGGAGATGATTCTCCATTGTAGAATCATATCCTTCTTATATGTTTTGGAAATTTCAGCAAGTACTTCTCTTTGTAAAAGGTGTGCACCTCTCTTGGGTGCTAGTGTTCTAGGGCTTAAGCACCCTCTTGTGTGCTAATTCATTCTTGGTGGTGAAAGTTCTTTCTCTTGAAGAATATAGCAAAGGATTTGGCTGGGTTTTTCTCCCTTGTTTGAGAAGGGTTTCCCAAGATATATCTTGTGTTATTGTGCATGGTGTTTCTTTTTGTGATCTTGGTTGCTGCAACATTCTTGTTTATGGTTAAGACATGATGAAATTAAATGAACTACATGCTTAACCTAGATTATGAAAAATCAACACTCTAGATACGAAAAGGTTGCACCAGTGATTTTGAGCTCTACAACAATGAAAATGGTAAAAATGATTTTTATCGTCGATAATTTTTTTTTAATAAAACCATGTTTTGGTGTGCCTGATTCACAACTACACCTGGCCATTCATGTTTAATGACCACACTAATTATATTTAAAAAAAAAAGAAACATCCCTAGCATGATGCACGTGTTTTTGGGCACACATGTGCACTAATGTGTATACTATTACATAGTGCACCGCCATACATTTAAAAAAAAATTACAAAAGTGCAAATTGTTTTGTTTAAGCATGAAATGGTGCAGTATAATAATAGACGCCCTAGTGTGATTGGTTTTATATCGCACACCACCTAAATTTGGAAATTAACCCTAACATGGTGCTCCATATTGGAGCACTAGTGTGCATGATACAATGAAGTGCACTAGAATATATTTTTTTACACAATCCTACATTGGTGTGTAAACATTTTTTTATTTAACCATATAATGGTGTGCTCTACTAATAGCGCACTGTTTCTTCCATTGTTACATTGCGCACCTTATATTTTTAGAATAATGCTATTACAGTGCGTCATTATTTCCCGGTGTGTCCTTATTTATGTAGCACATCGGATAATATTTTTCTTTAATTGAAATAACCCTATTACGGTGCACTATTTTTGAGAGAATCGATGCGTTGTAGAAAATGCGTCAGTGTGTTATGTACTTATAAAATCATTGATGTAAAAACATCAACTAAAATCACAACCCACTCACCTCCGCTAATATCATCCTCTATAAACGGATTTTTGGTATATTTTTATAGGGGCGTCCGCAAAAACCTCTGCTAGAGGGTCTTTTCCTTGTAGTGTTGATTCGAAAATTTATCCGTGTTGGTTGCTATAAATTTTTCTAGGGATAAACAATCCCAATCCTCATTCTTGTCTAAGGTTGTCATTTCTTCAACCATGTACTTTTTCCAGAGTTTTCCATCCTCTAAATCCATTGCCTCCCTAACAATTCTAGGATGATCATCAATAATAAATGAAGAAAAATTTGAACAAAAATTAGGTGGATTATACCTTTCTTGTTTCCTTCTTTCCCAAACTAATCTCCTCAATACTGAGTATGAATATCTTCTTCTTCTTATTTTTTTTTGTATGTAGAGTCTGGTTCATTATCCTTCAACTCAAACTTTATTATCTCTATTTCTTCCTACCTTGGTATAAATTAATGTTTGACAACATCTTTGACTTCTCTAAATACCACATCTAGGCTATATAATGCCTTCTTAGTTTCTAGGTTCCAAAGATTATAACACTTTTTAACAAATTTATACCCAATAAAGATACACTTTTCAACCTTTTTATCTAGGTTACTCCTATTTTCCTTTGGAATGTGAACATAGCCATCATAGCCAAATACCCTAAGATGTGTAAGAGAGGGTTTCTTACCAGTCCATAACTCATGTGGAGTATTTTCATCCAACACTAATGAGGTTGATCGATTGACCAAGTAAAATGTAATACCCAATTCCTTTGCTTATAAT
>ML806383.1:78607-89773 GCA_009831015.1 Picea engelmannii | reverse complement strand
AAATTTCCCAATTTACATTTAAAAACATTAAAAATAATATTGAATAAAATTTAAATAATTGTTTATACCATTCTTTAAGTAAAAAGTGTTATAACATTATATAAATTACTATAAATCTTGGTACAATGTTATAATATTCTCGGCTACTCCCTAATTGTTGGGTGCAAAATGTATATCACAGAACAAGTTGTACATGAAAAATGAAAAATATTAACCCACGACTCCGTAATTGTCGGGTACAAAATGTATGTGACGGAAGTGTTGGGTGCAAAATGTATATCACTGAACAAGATCAACATGGAAAATGAAAAATTAAATTAAATTTCAATAATTAATTGAATAAAATTTAACAAAACATTATCAAAAATAGTATTTCCTGAGTGGGCCTAATGGTTAAGAACACGTGTTTCCTCTTAAGAGGTCACAAGTTCAAATTCAAAGGGGGGTAGGGTATGTATAACTCCGTAGACTTTACCAATCAAATCACTGGGCGGAGGGAGGTCCCTTGTCCCACAAAATACAAGTATATATCCATTTTATGTGTAGAGTGAAGAATGATCAATTTATAAGTACAAACCTTTATTATCATAAACAAAATTAAAATTTCAAATTTCTTATTTACACTTAAAAACATTAAAAATAATATTGAATAAAATTTAAATAATTGTTTACACTGTTCTTTAAGTAAAAAATGTTATAGCATTATATAAATTACTATAAATCTTGGTACAATGTTATAATATTCTATAACTTCTTAATTGTAGGTGCAAGATGTATATGAAGGAAGTAATTGTAGGTGCAAGATGTATATGACGAAAGTGTTGGGTGCAAAATGTATATCACTAAACAAGCTCTACATGAAAAATGAAAAATAAAAATAAATTTCAATAATTAGTTGAATAAAATTTAACAAAACATTATAACATATTAATAATGAATACAATATTTAATATTAATATTATAGGATATATATATATATATATATATATAATAAATTCAATTTATAGTTTATTTATTAATATTAATATAAAATAGTATATATAAGTATATATCCATTTTAATTCTAGAGTCAAGAAGTCTCAAATTCTAGGTACAAACCTTTATTATCATAAACAAATTCAAAATTTCAAAATTTCAAATTTACATTTAAAGAAATTAAAAATAATATTGAATAAAATTTAAATAATTATTTATACTATTCTTTAATTAAAAAGTGTTATATCATTATATAAATTATTATAAATCTTGCTACAATGTTATAATATTCTATAAATTACTAAATCTCATGTTGTCGTCGGTTGGGAAGCATGACTATAAATGTGAACCTGCAACTCCGTCATAAATTTGAACTTACAACTAAGCCAACCAACCACTCTATAATTTTTGGGTGCAAAATATATACGACGTAAGTGTTGGGTGCAAAAGTGCAAAATATATATGACGTAAGTGTTGGGTGCAAAATGTATATCACAGAACAGGTTGAACATGAAAAATGAAAAATGTGAACCCTCGACTTAGCCAACCATGTATATGACGAAAGTGTTGGATGCAAAATGTATATCAAGGAACAATATAGACATAAAAAATGAAAAATAAAAATAAATTTCAACAATTAACTGAATAAACCCTCGGATGGGGTGCCACGTGATCAGCCAAGGACACGCGGGAGGCTGTCGGGACGCCCATTTAAGGCATCAACCGACGCGATCCCTCCGTCTATTAATTGAACCATGGCCTGCACCCGCCACCTTAACGTGACGAGCCCTCTCACGCGCGGGAGAGGTACCAGGCGACAGAGAACTAACAGCATAGAGTTAATGGCGATCACGGGCATAGCAATTTGGGGTTTTATTGTGACAAGGGACAGGGTAGAGATGCATTGGCCCTTCGCAGCGCTCATTCTATCCGAGCAACATTTCCGACCTCCGTCAAAGACTGTGAAATGAGAGACCGACCTACAATTCATCCCTCCACCTATTTGTATTCCTCTAGGGGCCGCCACCATGCCCAGGCTCCGAGACAAATCACGCAGAGGGGTATCCTGGTACAGGGCTGAATCCCGACGCAAATGCATTAAAAAATTTGAGCGAGCTCTTGCGCTGGCGTCCATCCGACGGAAGCGAAGTCCTTGGTCGCCTCCCATGGCAATTGTCAAATAAATTAGCCTTGAGGAGGCCATGCAGATCCACCCTCCCATTGCACAAGCAGAAGAACATAGGCCACCACCCGAAGCCCATCTGGGGAGGAACAGTGCCTCTAGTGAGGGGGACCTCTTCCCACCTTGCATTGTGGAGGAGGAAGCCGCGCCCGGCATCACCACAGGGACGACGGAGGAAGTGTGGACATCGACTCTACCAACGGGGTACCCCAGCGCAGGTGTAGCAGAGAATACTGGCACAAAGACTTCTGGTGACAATGGAGGAATGGAGCATCCCACCTTCGCAGAAATCTAGCACCTTCCACTCATTTTCGAGCTTCGAAGCATGTTGGACGACCTGGCCTTTCATCTAGATATGCTCTTTTCAGCCCTCTCGAAGAATGCTCCAAAGAAGCAGTGCCCAACGTGCGCGCAGGCGTACTCGATTCCGGCAGGCTGGCGTCGGGCGGGTCACAAGCGAGCGAGATCAAGTAAATAGTTTAGCAGGGGCTCTGGTTAGGAGTTTTTTATGCTATTTCGGTCCATTTAGTTTGTTAAGCTTCCTTATGGTTAGACATGCTCTCCTTTTTTAAACTAGTTAGCACTGTCGCCCTGGTTTCCCTCAGGCAGGGCGTGCAAAAGTACCTTTTGATAACTTTTATGCACCTGGCACAGGAGACCCAGTTGTCTTGGTTTCCTACTCAGGCGGGACAACTGGCGTCATCACCAGTCACTGTACACTCTTTCTTTTTGCTAATATAACAGGCTCTACCATTTTATTTAAAAAAAAAAAAACAATTAACTGAATAAAATTTAACAAAACATTATCACATATTAATAATGAATATGATATTTAATATTAATATTATAGGATATATATCATAAATTTAATTTATAGTTTATTTATTAATATTAATATAATAGTATATACAAGTATATATCCATTTTAAGTGTAGAGTCAAGAAGTAACAAATTCTAGGTACAAACCTTTATTATCATAAACAAAATAAAAATTCCAAAATTCCAAATTTACATTTAAAAACATTAAAAATAAAATTTAATAAAATTTAAATAATTGTTTATATTATTCTTTAAGTAAAAAATGTTATAGCATTATATAAATTATTATAAATCTTGGTACAATGTTATAATATTTTATAAATTACTAAATCTCATAAATAAGCATAAATGATACATAAGCATGACTATAAATGTGAACCAACAACCAACAACCACCAACTATGTATATGACGAAAGTGTTGGGTGCAAAATTTATATCACTGAACAAGATAGACATGAAAAATGAAAAAAATAAAATAAATCAATAATTAATTGAATAAATTTAACAAAACATTATCACATATTAATAATGAATACGATATTACTAACATTCAATCACTTTCAAAAACGTATTCCATAAGGTTTTAGGTGAAAAATGAAAAATAAAATAAAAAAATCAATAATTAATTGAATAAATTTAACAAAACATTATCACATATTAATAATGAATATGATATTACTAACATTCAATCACTTTCAAAAACGTATTCCATAAGGTTTTAGGTTACGTGCTCCTACACTCCAGGATCTCCCACAGGTCACGGGCCCTGTGGCCCTCTCGCCCTCCTCCTCCCTCCACTGATGCTACAACAAGCTCCGTAGGCTCCAATGTCGGCTCCCTTGCCCTCTGCTCAGAACAACGGTTCCCCTCCTGGTGTTCCTGCAGTGGCAGCTCCTTCAGTCTCAACTCCCCTTCATAACTGCACTCCCCTTGGAGCTTCATCGGCGTCGAACTCAGGTGTCCCTCCGGTTCTGACCTCCTCCTTCAAGGAGGTAGCTTCATGACAACCCTCCGGTTTGCATGCAACGACCCTTGAGGTTGCCTCTCTTCAGGGTCGGTCATTCGAGCTACATGCAGCAGTTCCTGAAGCTCCAACAATCTCAATTCAAATGTCGTAGGAAGCCCTAACTCATGCTCGATATTACGACAATCATGCCTTGGTATGCAGGTTTAATGGATTCTATCCCAATCTTCTGTATCTCCTCTCCTAGATCTCTTTTGACTGGTACCCTCTTTTAGATGGAGCAGTCACTACCTTCCCCTATGCAAAGGGGTTCTTTGTGGTAGTTTTCGAATCTACAAGTGATAGAGACATGTTTTTTAACTCTGGGTTGTGGTTCTGGGGCAGAGCAGGTCTTTCCATGCAACTATGGACCCCTACATTTGACCCTTCCACAGACTGTATCTCTTCAACTCCTGTCTGGGTGAGACTTCCATATTTTCCCCTGCACTTCCTGGGGGATGCATCTCTTCAATCCATTGGCAATGGCCTTGGCAAGTTCCTCTACAGAAGCCCGGATTCCAGGCCAGTTCTCTTCACCTTCGTGTGAATTTGTGTAGAAATGGACTTCACCAAAGGTTTCCTAGCTGAAATAATTCTTCAAGGCAAGGATTACTGAAGGAACCAAAAACTTGACTATGAGAATCTCAGTTTCAGGTGTAGGAACTACTTCGCAATGGGGCATATAGCTCAATACTGTGACAAACTACCCGAGAAAAAGAGGGTGCCCAAGAGCCAAAGACCCACCTAGTGGATGGGAGCTCAATCGGAGCCACACACTGAAATCAAGGCCCATGGAAAGGCAAAAGAAGTAGAAGCCTAAGCTAAAATCAAAGACCTCGCTAAACGAAAAGCTCAGGCAGAAGCCAGTCCCAAGTCGTCAATCCAGCCAGACCCCCAGAACTCAAGCTGGATTGATCTAGCTGACGAGGAAGAACCTCTAGGTCCGATGAAAAATCACTCTCAGGACCAAAGCATGGAATGGCGGATGGTTTCTAAAAAGAAAAAAAAACTTCCAAGCTAGAAATGATGTAATAACGCGAAGCCACTCTGGATCGCTAAAATAGTTTTGGCTCCCAAACTTTGTCCTCTGTTAAGATCTTCAGGCTTTTGGTTTCATGTTTACAAGAAACTAGTTTTCGATGTATCGAACCATGCCCATTGTTTTTAATATAAAAATCTCCTAACCGTTTCTGTCAAAAAAAAAATAAAATAATGAATACGATATTTAATATTAATATTATATGATAGATTTCATAAATTTAATTTATAGTTTATTTATTAATATTAATATAAAATAGTATATACAAGTATATATCCATTTTAAATGTAGAGTCAAGAATGATCAAATTCTAGGTACAAACCTTTATTATCATAAACAAAATCAGAATTACAAAATTCCAAATTTACATTTAAAAACATTAAAAATAATATTGAATAAAATTTAAATATTTGTTTATACTATTCTTTAAGTAAAAAATGTTATTGCATTATATAAATTACTATAAATCTTGGTACAATGTTTTAATATTTTATAATTTACTAAATCTCATGTTGCCTCAGACTCATGATAGATAAGCATGACTATTCGTAATTGATGGGTGCAAAATGTATATGAAAAAAGTGATGCAAAATGTATATCACGGAACAAGTTGGACATGAAAAATGAAAAATAAAAATTAACAAAACTTTATCACATATATAAATATCATAAATTTAATTTATAGTTTAATTATTAATATTAATATAAAATAGTATATACAAGTATATATTCATTTTAACTTTAGAGTCAAGAAGGATCAATTTCTTAGTACGAACCTTTATTATCATAAACAAAATCAAAATTTCAAAATTTCAAATTTACATTTAAAAACATTAAAAATAATATTGAATAAAATTTAAATAATTGTTTATACTATTATTTAAGTAAAAAGTGTTATAGCATTATATGAATTACTATAAATCTCGATACAATGTTATAATATTATATAAATTACTAAATCTTATGTTGCAGTCTATGATACATAAGCATGACTATAAATGTAGCATGACTATTCATAATTGTTGGGTGCAAAATGTATATGGATGAAGTGTTGGGTGTAAAATGTATATCACAGGACATGGAAAATGAAAAATGTGAACCGTAGAATTCGCCAACCAGTAACTCCGTAATTGTTGGGTGCAAAATGTATATCATGGAACAAATTGGACATGAAAAATAAAAAATAAAAATAAATTTCAATAATTAATTGAAAAAAAATTAACAAAACATTATCACATATTAATAATGAATAAGATATTTAATATTAATATTATAGGATAGATATCATAATTTTAATTTATATTTTATTTATTAATATTAATATAAAATAGTATATACAAGTATATATCTATTTTAACTCTAGAGTCAAGAAGGATCAATTTCTAGGTACAAACCTTTGTTATCATAAACTAAATCAAAATTCCAAAATTCCAAATTTACATTTAAAAACATTAAAAATAATATTGAATAAAATTTAAATAATTTTTTATATTATTCTTTAAGTACAAAATGTTATAGCATTATATAAATTATTATAAGTCTGGGTACAATGTTATAATATTTTATAAATTACTAAGAAATTCCGTATTTGTTAGGTGCACAATGTATATGACGGAAGTGTTGGGTGCAAAATGTATATCATGGAACAAGCTGGACATGAAAAATGAAAATAAAAATAAATTTGAATAATGAATTCAATATAATTTAACAAAACATTATCACATATTAATAATGAATAAGATATTTAATATTAATATTATAGGATAGATATCATTAATTCTACAATCTTCCATCTTCTTGGTTAGGTTGTCTTCACATTGATTTCTACAAAGTGCATCCAAGATGGTATCACCAAATAATTGTACAAAGAATTAAGTTGTTCAAGGTAAATTAACTTTTAATTTACTTTTGATTAACTCAACAAATTAACTTTTACTTTTGCAAGTAAATTAACTTTTCGGCAGGGACTAAGCTCCCATGCAACACTTGTTTTGTAAGCTATAAATGTAATAAAAAAGAAAAGGAAATGGATTTTCATTTGGCTTTTGCATTGTATGGAATTAAATATTAAATCCATTTTGAGGCAAATTTTTTCAAGTATTGTTTTCAACTTTATTTGCATGTTTAATCTAGCAAGATTATTTTTTTTTTTAATTATTGGAGCATTTGAGTATTTTTTTTCTCTAAATGGTATATGAGTTATTCATATGAAACTATAGTATCGTCATTCATAAGAAATAATGGTATTTTTAATATCATAGATTTGTTTGGGTTGCTTCTTAGTTATTTATGTTTTTTATTTAGCAAATTACTTTTGGAGGATATTGACAACAATTTGTGTTAAATATTTAACTGTATATAAATTTTCATGTTTAATCTCTCAAGAGTATTTATGGTTTCTTTTTTATTTAGTGGAGCATTTGAGTATTATTTGAATATATTTTTTTTTAAATGGTATCTTAGTTATTCATATGAAACTATAGTATCTTCATTCATAAGAAACAATGGTATTTTTAATATCATATATTTTTGGGGTTGCTTCTTAGTTATTTATGTTTTTTAATCTAGAAAATTACTTTTGGATGATATTGCCAACAATTTGATTTAAATCATTAACTTTATAGAATCTTAGTTAGGAGTATAGTTGCATTTAGAATATAATCATTTTCATTAATTGTGTAGCATACCACCTGTTTTGTACAACAACCACCTATTACAACAGGTGTGATTTTTATTTTTTATTTTTTTGTGTGTGCATGTGTGTACAAGGGTAGTAAATACATTCTACTGTAAGTCACAACACAACAATGAATATGACATATGCAACTGCGACCACAACATAATGACCTAAGATGCACATCAAGCATCTACAAGTAATGAACGACAATAAACCGACAAAATAAATAAGACTGACTACCCGCCCATCCTACCCTACAATGGTTAGGACCTCCAGGATGCATAAGAAATTCTCAAGCCCAGGTTCCCATCGATTTTTACCATTTAAGGTCTCAGGGATAGCGACTGTTTTGAGGAACAAGGAGGTGTCTACGTCCCACTAACCTGATCAAGGCCGAAACTAAATATGCTAAATCAACCAACATTAATGACAATTGTTGTGTGATAAAGTTCTATGAATCAATTACACATCACATACATTCCACGGAGCAAGACAGTTTGATTTACTAAATCCATCATAAGAAGACATAAGTTTGTGCACAATGTAATCAACTTTATTTTAATTCAAGGTGCAAGGTGGTCATCTACTTTACTTCAAGGTGCAAGATTAAACATTCATCAAATTCAACTGTAGCTAACATTTTTGGTGGCGGATGAAGTGAGTACACCCCTTTCCATCCATACCTATCATGGTGCAAATAATATCAATTAATTCATGGAACAAGGTAGTCAATTTACGTAATAAATCTCACATCCTAAAACTTCAAGGGGTACAGATCCTATTATAAACTTACAATTCGATCAAACATCAACATCTCCTAAAGGCGCAAGAGTAACCTACTTGATTTTAAAAGTGCTAAGAGAACGATTACTTCATCAACCATGCTTCTCATTTTTCCAAGATGCAATACCACTATCAAATTAATTCAAGGTGCAAGTGAATTTAGAGCTACGTAACCACGACTTCAACAACTCTCCAATCATTTTTCCTTTGATAATATTCTTAATATGGTGCACAATTTGATCTATGACAAAATTAAAGGTAGCTATACATATAAATCTAGACCAGCTCCTACACATATAGATTCCTTCTTTTTGTTTATTTTGTCTTGGCATAAGTCTCAATTATAATTTAGCGGAGGTGTTGTAATCATACTAAACTTGATCACCTTAAATATGAATTGTAAATTGTAGAAAAATGAAATTTACATAAAAAGTAAAACAAATTGTGAAACAGTAAAATTTATTAAAATTGTAAAACACTAAAGTTTATTTAAATTTAAATGGTATTTTTAAATTGTAAACGAATAAAATTTATATATATAAAAAGAAGGTAAAACAAATTCAAGTAAGGTAGAATTTTTTTAGAACGATTAAAATCATTACCCAATTTAACTGCTATAGTATAGTTATAAAAACAACAAGTGGGTACACTAGCTAATTTAAATACATATGTAGTCCCAAGACCCATTAAAAGGTAGTAAATGGATATAAAAATAGCCACGCAATAGTTACTTAGGTATTTCACAAACCCACGAGAAATCGCACTATGATTTGTTGCTTTCATTCTGACATCTCTGTCGTAACCATCGCTTCCACTCTATGGTAAAGGAAGGTGCTACTCAGAAGGTTGAAAACAGTGATAATACCCCCATTTCATCTAGATCCATTCATAATTATCAATTAAAATTCTCTGCCAAGATAGGTGGAATGCGGGTCAGCGTCCCAGTCACATCATAGGTGGGGGAAAGGTAGGGAGGCAATGGCCCAATCGTGGGGCGACTGCGATAGCATAAGGTAAGGAAGGTAAGTCATTAAAGTTTATAGGGGAGAGAGGGTTGGAGCCTATGAACGTTGGGTCATGAAGAAATCTTCAATGGTGCTCAAATCCTCAATAACACAAGCGACTGAGCGACTACAAGGCATTTGAATACCAAAAAAATGATAAGAACAAAAAGGGATGAGACGGGTGCAAGGCTGTCGTATATAGTCTCCTTACTTAGAGTCTCATCGACAGCCCACAACCAAGTCTACTGTAGCCAAGACAGGGATGACATTTTTGAATCCTCAGTCCAATACACTAGACTGCAGAAAGAGGAAAAAAAAACAAACTGGAATGCAAATAATGGTGAGAATGCAATGCAGTAGAGTGACTGGAGGAGCGCTCTGATGATTCATTGGCAAAGCATGAATTGCACAGGTTGGGCAGGATGTTTAATGCTTTAGGTACAGGAATAAATTCAGTGGAGAAGCACTCTGGTAACGTAAAACATTAACCAACAAATAAAAGGATTGCTTTAAGTTATTTTCCAAAAGAAAACGGTTAACATAGGGACACTATCCATCAAAATGATTGGCTAATGTAATTCCTAAAAGAAACGCCATCTGAAGACCAGAGTTTGGATTCTCCCACTATCTACAGACCATTAATATTACTCTAAATATATAATTAAAAGGTGGATGTCCAATAAAAACTGTTATCGACAGAGCCCTATCTGAGATATAAACAAATTTGCAAACTGAGATTGAATTCTTTACATTACCATTCCACTAGTCGAATCGTTGAGTTTTAATATATCAAAGTTGTTGAGTTTTGTGTAAAAAATTGCAGATTGAGATTGAATTCATTTTTCATTCTAGTAGCCCATTATAACGCAGACATAACCACAGAACGTTGGTCCCAATCAGGGTACCCAAAAACGCAGACTCAGAATGTTTAAATGTTTTCTGTTTCTTTTCAGTTTCCAAATAAACGTAGGCAAAAAATTGATAAATCTACCAAATGCCAGAATACCAATGAAAAACATGCAGACACGCAATTTAATTTTTTTTTCGCTAGATGATCCATTAAGCATGCAGAACTACATCCTAAATTCTACAACATTCTATCATTCAACAAAGAAGCGTACCATTGCCCTTTTACCTTCTCCAAGTGTCGTCCGCGCGCTCCGTGCAACTCCTGCTCGTTGACAGTCAAGACTACACCGGTACCTCCCAGCCAACTCTAGGGGTACTCTTTTTCTCTCTTATCCCTTCGAGCTGCAAAGGGGCCACACACACTATGTAGAGGTTACGTCTAGCTCCCAGCTTGCCTCGCAAGGCCAAACTACCACTCCTCTCCGAGCTGGGTATCCCAACTCCCCACAAGTAATCAGTCAAGTTGCTATTTCTGTAGCATAACATTATGCAAATAGAAGATGATCATTCTTGCTTCTCCTCCCTTTCTTTTATAGATTTTTGAACCTCCTTTCTTTCCTAAAATCTCATTTAATTAAAGTTTTAAAAATAAATTTCCTAAAATTTTCTGTCTGTACAAGTGTCCCTCATCCCCTACATTCCTCCATTAATTAATTTCTTTATTTAAGTAAATATCTTTATTTCCCTCACCCACCTAGAGTTACTCCTAGAATCAATACTGGGTGTCCCTAGATTCCCTTACAGGTTTTAAAGGCTTTCCCTATTATGAAATT
>ML806383.1:57478-70469 GCA_009831015.1 Picea engelmannii | reverse complement strand
AACTGAGTTCTTGCTCAGTTTCAGTTGGTCTTCAAGAATGAAGATGAAGATGAGAAATTTTCCAGGTCCAAGAAGGTTCAGATTCCAACATATACAGTAGCGGTGGAGTTGTTGAGATCAGTATCGAAGTGGGAGATTGTTGGTTGTGGAGCCTGATTATCTTCCTGATTCAGAGGTCCTTGCTTTCAGCCATGTTTATACCCCATGAAGTATTTACACCCCAGAAGTATGTACACTCTTCCATGTGGGGGAGTTCAGAGGGGGGGTACCCCCTCTGCGGGGTTCGGGGGGCCTATCCCCCCGACTGGGGGGTTTGGGGGAAAGCAGGCCCCTAGCGGGGGTTTGGGGGCAGTGTCCCCTGATGGGAGTTTGGGGGCGAAGCCCCCGAAGCAAAAATTTCCTTATAAAAGTATGTTGTAATTTCATTGTAAATATGGACTGTTCATTATAAGGTCGCAGATCTAACAGTAGAGATTATGTTAGGGTTTTTTGCCCTAGAAGGCAACCCTCTTTTATGAGGGAAATGTATTGCGGCTATGGTTGATGGTGAATGTTGTATTCTGAGAGAGGAGACTATGAGAGAAAGAAGAGGAAGTTACATCGGGTTTTGCTGTAGGTTGTATCCCTTCATTTGTTGGATAATAATAAAGGAATGACCTGGCAATTTCTCTAGTGGACGTAGCCCACACTGGGTGAACCACGTAAATCTATGTCTCTCTTGTATTGTGTGTCTTCTGTGTTTTGTTTCTGCATTTGTTTTATTTTATTGCTCTGCGGTCCTGTTTTTGTAACACATCCATGGGCTTCTATCTCTGAGAACTGGATTCTCAGTTGCCTCGTATGCCTCTGCAAAATCCGCATCACCTGCATACATGTCTTTAAGATTTTCAAAACCCAAGGTTTTGACTCGAAACTCCTGCAACAACAAACATTTCCTGCTCAAAGCATCAGCCACTTTGTTAGCAGTTCCTGAAATGTGTTTAATTACAAATGTAAAATTTTTCATATACTCTACCCATTTTGCATGTTTCTGATTCAACTTTTCCTGCTGAGTCACAAACTGTAATGCATGATTATCATTGTATAATACAAATTCTATTGGGATCAAGTAATGCCTCCACTTTTTCAATGCTTGTATGATGGCATAAAACTCTTTATCATACGTGGAGTATTTCATCTTTTCTTCATCCAAATTCTCGCTGAAATATGCAACTGGCCTGTCCTCCTGACTCAAGACTGCTCCTATGGCATATCCGCTCGCATCACATTTCACTTGAAATGTCTTCTTGAAGTCCGACAACACCAACACTGGTCGTTCCGTTATCTTCCACTTCAACAGATTGAAGCTTTTCTCAGCTTCTGTTGTCCAGTGAAAAGTCTTATGCCGCTTCTTCACTGTGTTCATCATCGCTGCGCTAATTCTGCTAAAATTTCGGATGAATTTCCTATAGAAACTCACTAGTCCATGAAAACTTCTCACCTCGAAAACATTTCTTGGTGATGGCCAATTCTTTATTACCTCTACTTTACTTGGATCCATCTTGAATTCATTTGCCGATATGACAAACCCCAAATAAATGAGTTCCTTCTTCATAAATGAAGATTTCCTCACATTGATCAACAACTTCTCTTGCTGTAGCTTTCTCATCACAATGGCCAAATGTTTCAAATGCTCATCCTTCGTCTTACTAAAGATCAAGATGTAATCTAGATAAACAATGACAAACTTACCAATAAATTCTTTCAACACTTCATTCATCAGCCTCATGAATGTACTTGGTGCATTCATCAAACCAAACGGCATGACTAGCCATTCATACAGTCCTTCATTGGTTTTGAAGGTTGTCTTCTATTCATCGCCTTCCCTCATGCGAATCTGGTGGTATCCGATTTTCAAATCTATCTTTGAAAAATAATTCACTCCGCTCAGGCAATCCATCAGATCATCTATTCTCGATAGTGGGAATCTGTATCTGATGGTAATTTTATTGATCCCTCTTGAGTCGGTGCACATTCTCCATCCTCCATCTTTCTTTGGGCTCAGTACCGTTGGAACAACACACGGACTTAAACTCTCCCTGACCATTCCTTTGTCCAATAACTCCTGGACCTGTTTCTTAACCTCCTCGTTCTCCTGAGGCGTCAACCTGTACGTAGCCTTGTTCGGAAAACTAGCTCCCGGTACAAGGTCTATGTGATGACTTATGCTCCTCATTGGCGGCAACGAATGAGGTAATTCGTCCACAACTATATCAGCGAACTCTTTCAACAGTTCCTGAATTTCCTCCAGCAAGTCATCCACTCTTGTGTTGGTCAAAACAACTCTCATTTTTCTGACCACAAAGAATTGTGGATCCTCCTTCTTCTTTACTTCTGTGAGAAGCTCCTTCCCACTCATGAGAAGTATTGTGTTGTTTACTTATGTTTTTACTTCCTTATCCTTTATCGAAAGAAACTTATGGGTTCTCCCATTCTTCTCTAAAGTGTACGTATTCATCTTCCCATCATGAACTACATTTCTGTCACACAACCATGGCCTTCCTATCAATAAATGACATACATCCATAGGAATAACATCACAGAGAATTTTATCATTATATCCTCCTATTTTGAATTCAACCAAGCATTGTTTCGTAACACTCACCTGGTGTCCTTTTTGTAACCACGAAACCTTGTATGGACTGGGATGATCAGTCGTCTCCAGCTCCAACTTTTCTACCATCTCGGTTGAAATGAGATTTTCTATGCTACCACTATCCACAATAACCTTGCATTTCTAGTCCTTGGCTTTGCAAGCTGTCCTGAACAGTCTGGTCCTCTGCACTGAGCTTTCCACCTCCTTCTCAGGTGTCAAAAGGACCTTATGCATCCCAAGTGATCTTCCGTTGTCTGCATCTTCTGACTCAGCATCACACCTCTTCACTTCGGCGATGTGAGCTTCTCCTCCATCCCTTTTTCTGTCTGGACAGTCAACTGCTTTATGCCCATCCTTTCCACATGTGAAACATGTGATGACTCCACCTCGGCCTCTTCCTCTACCTCTGGTATGAGGAAAAGTGTTTGCATCAGCGTAATCTCCTCTCGGTTCGTTATGTTGTCTCCTCGGCTCAGCATATTGTTGTCTTTGCTGTGAGGTTCCACCTCTCTCAATCTTACCTTGAGGTTTCTTCCATTCCTCCTTGGGCTTCTAAGTTCTTTCTTGGGAAACTACCTTACCTATGGGCTGACTTCTGCCTCACCCTCGCTGTCCTTGCTTTCACCATCGTTGTCCTTGCTTACGGCTCAGCTTCTCCTCGGCTTTCAGAGCCATCTGGTAAGCATCCTCCACCATTCAAATGGTCTTCATGCTCAATTCATATTGAATTTCATACCTCAGGCCATTCAGGTATCTGGCTACCTTCTACTCATCGCTCTCCTGATGACCTGCTCTGATGTTGAGCTTGTAAAACTCTTCGGTGTATTCCTTCACCGTCATCAACTTCTGTATCAGGTTCTCCATTCTCCTGAACAGGGTGATCTGATAATCCCTTGGGATGAACTTTTCCTTCATCTTCGCAATCATTCGATCCCAGCTTTTGATCTTTTGCTTCCCTTTGGAACGTCTATCGGCCTGAAGCTTGTCCCACCATAATGCTATGTGTCCTTTCAATTTAGCGACATCATGCTTTACCTTTTTATCCTCTTCGATATCCTCGTAATCGAAGTAGGTGTCAAGAGCCCTTATCCAATCCAACAGCTCTTCTACATCCAAACTTCCTTCATAAGTTAGAATGTCCATTTTGGTCTTCGAACTCATCCGAGTGATAGCCTTAATCAACCGCTCATTGGATGCATCTTCAGCTGTAACTTCTCCTTGTTGTTCGGCTTCAGCTTCGCCTTTGGAGTCACTCAAATCTCTAGTATTTGTTGTGCATCTCAGAGCTTCTTCCATATCTTCCATTCTGGCATGAAAATTTTGTAATTCCCTCTCCATCTCTACATTCTGTCCTTGGCTACTTCTTTCTCTGGACATCTCTCTTTCCCCCTCTGGATTGGGTGATTGTCTACCTCTTCTCGGCGGCATGGTGAAATTTTCTCTTCTCCTCTGTTACAGAAAACAGAGAGATTTTATTGCTCTGATACCACTTGATGCAGCATGCGCCACCCACGCGTCTCGCCTCCTCCAGGACCTTCTTTTTCCCAGGCCCAAAGAGCTAGACTACTCTTCAACTTCCTATCGGAAGCTATCGGCACCCACAGGATGCTCTACTTACAATCTCCCTTGAGTCTATCGGGAAGTCGAACCTCACACAGTAGCAAGTCCTGTACTCGGGTTGCACTAAACTCTGAAACCCGATGAATATTCCCTACGCGCCTTCTTTGTGCTTATAGGGGATTTCCCCGTCGGGAAATCGGTAAACACACAGTCATGTGTCGCTGCTCCCCCCAAACCTCCGATTCCTGAACTCCGATCCCACTTGTCCTCTGCACTATCACCTGGACCCCACGTTCTCCGGTAAATCAGGAAATCACGTTTCGGGAATTCACGATTCCTATGACCCCGTTTCATAGGACCTTCCAAGTCCCAAACTCCGATATGCGATGCCACCTGTCAATACCAAACGCTCTCACTGTGGGACCCGTCACAATTCGAAGTTTCACGAATCCTCTGTGATTCTTTAGACACCAAGAACTTCGATGTGCTGAATCTTGACTCTCTGGGATCTCGCACCATGTATTCCCGCTGAGATCAATCGTTCTAGCTGCGTCGGGAAATCGCTAATCGCGATTTCGACAGGCCCAAACCCTTTATCTCCACAAACCCTGATGAGCCGAATACCAATGGCTCTTGGGCTTCTCCTCGGCACACTTAGGTTAACCCATGTGTATATCCTCGAGATCTAATGGCTGGCGGAATTTCGTAAGGCTCCTCTGCGAACCCTGACCGTTGATTCCTCCCCTTCAAGGAATCCTCCCAATCTAAAGCTTCTTCCTGTTCGAAGTTTCTTCGAATCGTCTCCTGAGTTCTCCTTCATAGTATCATGAAGGATCTATCCCTCCTGAGCTTGTCAACTCTAATTCCTTCAGATAATTTGTGCACACTCTTCGTGTTCGACCTTCAACAACTCCCAAAGTGTTGAGTCTTTCAGACTCTGTGCACTTCTGGCAACAACAGTCTCTGCCTTCTTCTGCTCAAATTTACTACTGAGACTTCTCTTTCCTTCAACCTGCATGCTCCTTGCATGGTTTCAAAAACCCAAGTCACTTCCGGGTGAATGAGAACAAATGGTTAAACTATCTAGCTTTCATCAACGCACTCCTTGCGGATGAATTCGACTGCACTCTATGCAGGAATCTCCTAGCTCAGATAGAGAAACAATTGAAACTCATTATTTTCCTTCTCAGACTTCAGTTTCAAACCCTGAAATCACATGCACAGCATATCCAAAGAAAATGCATAACCAGAAAACAAACATTCATGAGCACATACACAAGATACACAGAGAAAACAACAACAGGCATGAATTTGAATCAAAGACTCTCTTCTATTAACTCAAATCTGTACATGGGTGTTCTGCACAATTTCTTTGCTTGCTCCTCTCTTCTGAATGCTTCTGAATAATGTTACCATGATACAATGAGGGTGTCTATATCCGTTTTCCCTCTCGAACTCTAAAACTGTCTAATCTAGACTTAAACATCTATCTACCTGCATTAACTAAAGTAAATGCCGTCTATCTACTTCAGACAAGAGCGTAAGGCTCGAGGTCTGATACAATACAACAGGTTCTTCTTCATAAATGTTAACCTGAAGGATAAGGCGCTTCATCTTTAATGAAATTTCAAAAATTCATCAAGCATATATGTCATGTGTTTAAAAAAAACACATGCGTTGGCTCCTCGCTGGCTTTGGTAGTCGCGATGCTCCTCCATCAACGAAATATAATTATCCCACTAGACCTTGACCTGATCTACCGTTCGACATCATAACTATTGAACGCGATGATCTAAGATGCAACTGGCTCAGAAATGAGTGCTCCCTTGTTCAATATCTACAAGGAAATCATGTCAATAACATGTGTAGGATCACTAATATAATGTCTCAAAACATATACATGAAAAAAATCGTGCATATGCCTCAAAGAATAAGGCAAGGCTAGTCGATAGGCCACAGGCCCCTTTCTCTCCACAATATCGAAAGGTCCCATGAACCTAAGAGAGAGTTTAGCTCCCTTCCCAAACTTGATTGAACTCTTGTGTGGTTTAATCTGCAAGAAGACTCGATCTTCGACCTTGTAACTATGGTCGAGATGGTGTGCATTGGCATAACTCTTATGTTGATCCTGTGCTTCTTTAATCCTTTGTCTTATTGTTTTCATTTTCTCTTCCATCTCTTGGATTTCTTCTGGTCCCACTAGGACCCTATCCTCAAGCCAATCCCAACTCAAAGGCATTTGACATGGTCGCCCGTAATGAAACTTGAAAGACGCCATTTTAGTGGTGCTCTGGTAACTATTGTTGTAAGCGAACTCTACTAGTGGCAAGAATTCCTCCCAATGCTTTTATTGGTCCATCACGTACATCCACAACATGTCCTCTAAGGTTTGGTTCATTCATTCGGTCTGTCTGTCTTTCTCTAGGTGATACATAGTACTAAAGTTAAGTTGGGTTCCCAAGGCCTCTTGGAAACTCATCCAAAATTTTCCAGTAAACATCGATCCTCTATCGGATATAATCCTCTTAGGCATGCCATGCAGCCTCACAATCTCACTGATGAAAACTCTAGCTATGTCAGGTGCCTGATACATCATATGCATAGGAATAAAGTGAGCACTCTTCGTCAGAGTGTCTACTACTATGAAAATCAAGTCATGTCTCCTTGTCGTCAATGGCAATCCAACAATAAAATCTATCCAAATAACCTCCCATTTTGATTCTGGAATGGCTTGTGGTTGTAGTAATCCTGCCGGGTGTCTATGTTCAGCCTTTACCTGCTGACATTCTAGACATCTGGCCACATAGTTGACTATGTCAGCCTTCATTCCCTTCCAGAAGAATAAGGGTTTAAGGTCTGCCCTCATCTTTGTGACTCCCGGATGAGCCATATAGACTTCTCTAGGAGCCTCGCTTAGGATCAACATCCTCAACTTGTCGTTTGGTGGTACGTAAATATGATTTTTAAGCCTCAATAATCCATTGCTATCAAACGAAAATCCCTCAAATCATGGTAGCATCATTGTGTTTTGTCTGATAAATCCCTCGACCTCTTTGTACCAGTCATCGTCATGCTACAAAGTGATAATATTCTCACGTAGATTTGTCTGAAGAAGAAACACCGAAAAGATGCATGGTCTCCGAATCAATGCATCTGCCACCCAGTTCACTATGCCTTTTATGTAAGTAATCTCGAAGTCATACTCTCTAAGAAATTCCAACCAACGTTGTTGTCACGCGTTCAGGTCACTTTACATAAATATGTGTTGTATTCCACAATGGTTAGTCCTTAGTTAAAATTTTCATCCTACAAGGTAATGTCTCCAAACCTTCAAGGCATATACAATGGCTAATAACTCCAAATCGTGCATCGTGTACTTCTCCTCATGCCTTCTCAATTTCCTCGAAATGTAAGCAATCACTCATCTGTTTTGCATCAAGACTCTGCCTAAGCCTTCCTCAGATGCGTCAGTGCACACTAGGAAGTCCGCATCCATGTCAGGGACCTTTAGTATCGGTGGGGTTGTCAAAAATTCCTTGAGCCTCCGAAATGCTTCCGCGCATTTTTCGGTCCATACAAACTTCTTATTCTTCTTTTGCAACTCCTTGATCGGATTTGCTATATTTGGAAATCCCTCGACGAACCGTCAATAGTATCCTGATAAACCCATGAAGCTACGCACTTCCGAGACATTCGTAGGTGTAGGCCATTCCATAATAGCCTCGACCTTGGACGGATCCACAACGATGCCTTCACCGGAGATGACATGCCCCAAGTAGTGAATCTTTGATTTATAAAAAGATCATTTGGACAACTTCCCATACAATTTATTCTCTCGTAGACACTGTAGTACCAAGCACAAGTGCTCTTCATGCTCCTCTATCATCTGAGAGTAAATCAAAATATTGTCAATGAATACTTGGATGAACTTGTCCAAGTACTCGTGGAACACTCCATTCATCAAACTCATAAATATCCCTGGGGCATTTGTCATTCCAAATGGTAAAACAATAAACTTGTAATGTCCAAACCTCGTCTTAAAGGCGGTCTTAGGGACGTCATCCTCCTTGATACGCAACTGGTGATACCCTGATCACAAATCGATCTTGGAGAACACTATCGCACCCTTCATTTGATCGAACAGATCGTCAATTCTCAGCAAGGGATACTGATTCTTGATTATGGCCTTGTTCAGTTGACGGTAGTCAATGTAAATCCTCCATGATCCGTTCTTCTTTCATATGAAAATAATAGGTGCACCCCACGATGCCACTCTAGAACGTATCAGTCCCAGGTCCAACAACTTCTTTAGCTGCATTTTCAACTCTTGTAACTCCAGGGTCGACATCTGATAAGACGTTCTGGCTATCGGTTCAGTCCCTGGTTTTTGGTCTATGGTAAACTCCTATTCCCTCTTCGGCGACATCCTAGGTAACTCCTCTAGAAACATGTTTGCAAAATCTCTCACCACTGAAAGGTGTTATAGAACTTCTGCTACCCCCTTCTCGTTTAACGCAAGGATCGCATAAAGCTTGCACCCCTTGCACATAATCTTACGTAACTGTAAGGAAGAGACGAACCTCAGGGAAACTCCCTGGTTCCATCCTACAATCACACGTCTCTATCCCTCTTCATTGGCCAAGATCAACTGTTTCATCTTACAGTTGAGTATCACCTCATGCAATTCCAACCAATCCATACCAATTATGACATCATAAGATCCTAGGATCGTGACGTATAGGTTGGCCCTGGTGACAAACTCTCCCAGGTTAAGGACATATCCCATAACCTTTCCTCCGACCTTCTGTTTGGCTCCCGAAGCCATCTCCATGAAACTAAACTCATCTTGTTCAACTACCTTTACCTTAATCCTTTTTATCACTGCACCATAAATGAAGCTCTTTGTAGCACCCAGATCTATCAAAACACTAAGGGTCTGGTCAATGATGGTACCTATCATCTCTGGCGCAGTCGATCGATGCTCTTCCTGGCGGTTATTCACCGTTGCATGAATCCAGTGGGCCTTGCCCATATCGCCCATGGTAGTGGGTTTGGCTGATCTGGATGCTCTGGTCCTCTCCACTGGGAAATTGCGCTAGTAGTGTGGCTCCCCACACGTCCAACATCCCTTCTTCGGCCCAGTAGTCCTGGTACCCAGAGTAGAAGATGACATCCCACCAGCCTGGAACCTTGGTATGTTCCGTTGAACAGGCATAAACTGCAGCTGTTTCTTTGGGCGGCACTGTTGCAGATGCTGTGGCCCCCGATAAGGTGTTCATTGCAGAGGCATCAGTCATCGAGATGTAGTGAATGTGGATCCCCTCTGGAAGCCACGATATCCTGACATATGTCTCGCTAGTGTCTGGTGCTTTTGTGTTCCAGATAAAACCTGCCCTGTTGGTCTCGCTGGAGTCCTGGTTTGACCCCCACCGATAAGCTCATCCTCTGCTATGAGGGCCTTCTGGATGGCATCATTCAAGGTTTAAGGCATCAAAATCCTAACCTTTGCATGCAGGATGTCGTTAAGGCTGAACACAAACCTGTTGACCTTAAGTTTTTCAGTGTTAAGGTGTAGAGCATACTGAAGCAACTCCATAAAATGAGACTCGTACTCAGGCACCGTACGACCTCCCTATCATAAGGCGTTGAACTCATTAAGCTGACGCTCAATGAATTCCTCTAAAATGTACCTCTCACGAAACTGTTCCTCGAACAGTTCCCATGACATGTCTTCGACGACCATGTTCAACTGCGGTAGAAGTGTATTCCACCATAGAAGAGCGCTCCCCTTCAGTTGAATGACCACCATGAGAACCTTCATGTTGGAGGTATAATCGTGAAGTGCAAAGCACATCCCCATGTTCTCCAACCATGCCTCAGTGGATGCGCCATCTGGGGCACCAAAGAACTCGAGAAATTTGACATTCTTGAGTTCACGGTGAATACTACCAATAACGTCTGGAGCGCGTGGCGAAACCTCAGTGGGTGTCGGTGCCCTGGCCTCATCTCTGTCCAAATGGCTAATCAGTGCCTCGAACATGTGCTAAAAAGATCTCTTCATTCTGACTACATCACCAATTTCTATCTGCTCCTGTCCTAGAACCTGCTCATCTCCCTGGGGGTTAGACCCCTCAGGTGTGAAGGCTAGTTGAGGTGTCGCGGCCCCTCCCCTAGCACCCCATCGTCTACCTCCGCGATATCCTCTAACCATGATTACCTGCATGCACACAAGTCAACTCGATCAACAACAGTATAATCGATCATATCAATGAAATCCGTAGTGATCCCAAGTCGCGGGTCGAACCTGCTTTGATACCATATGTAGCATACCACCTGTTTTGTACAACAACAACCTCTTACGACCAGTGCAACTTTTTATTTTTATTTTGTGCGCGTCTGTACAAGGGTAGTAAATACATTCTACTCTAAGTTGCAATACAATGACGAACATGACATATGCAACTGTGACCACAACATAACGACCTAAGACACACATCAAGCATCTACAAGCAATGAACGACAATCAACCAAAAAAATCAATAATACTAACTACCCACCCGTCCTACCCTACAATGGTTAGAACCTATAGGACACATAAGAAATGCTCAAGCCCAGGTTCCCTTCGATTTTGACCATTTAAGGTCTCAGGGTTGGCAACTGTTCTGAGGAACAAGGAGGTGTCTACGTCCCACTAACCTAATCAAAGCCGAAACTAAATATGCTAAATCAACCAACATTAATGACAATCGTTGCACGATAAATTTCTATGAATCAATCACACATCACATACATTCCATGTGGAAGACAGTTTGATTTACTAAATCCATCATAATGATGCAGGAGCATCGCTCACTCATCAAGAGAGCCAGTGCGTGGAGCAGAAAAGACAGCTGGACAGCGCCAGCATACATTTTGAATTACTTTGGGACTGTTGCGCCGCTCTTTAATGAAGTCATTCATAAATAAGCGCACTTGTATTGTAAAGGGGAACTTGAGCCTTTAAGCTCTCGTCCATAGTAGATAGAAAGGCATTTAATAGATTTAATGTTGTTAGATAGGAATTAATTGTAGATTTGATAGTTGTAGAATTCGAGAGGGAAAACGGAATATAGGCACCCTCCTTTGTACATTGTAATATTATTAAGGAGCAGGAGCAAGAAGAGAAGAGAAAGCAAAGAACTTGTGGAGAACAACCATGTATAGATTGAATTTATAGAAGAGAGTCTTGGATTCAATTCCATAGTTTGTGTTGTTTCTCTGTGTTGATATTATGCTCATGGATGTTTGCCTTCTATCATATATTTGCTTTGATATGCCATGTATGTGGTTTCATAGTTTAGTTGAAGCCTGTAAAAGAAGAGAATGAGTTTCAATTGTTTCTCTGTTTGAGCCAGGAGATTCCTGCATAGAGTGTAGTCGAATTCATCCGCATAGAGTGCGTTGATGAGGCTAGGCAGTTAAACCCTTATGTTCAATTTACCTAGAAGTTGATTTGGGTTGGTAGAGTCATGCCGGAGGAGTGCAAGCTAAAATTGAAGTCTCAGTAGCTAGTCTGAGCACATGAAGACAGGGATTACTGCGACTGCAAGTGCCCAAAGTCTGGAAGACTCAACACTTTGAGAGTTGTTGGAGGTCGAATGCAAGAAGCGTACGCAAAGTCCCTGAGGGAGTCAGAGTTGACAAGCTCAGGAGAGATAGATCCCTAGTGATATAGTGGAGGAGGAACTGACGGCTAGGATTCATAGGAGAGATTCGCGAAGTCCCACCGACCGCCAGATCGTGGAGGAGTTGCGAGTGACTTAACCCTTAGGCACAGGGAGAACCAATAGCCATCGGGGTTCAGCTTATCGGGTTTCCCGGAGGCAAGAGTTTCATAGCTGTTGAAATTGTGATTAGCGATTTCCTGATCAAATCGGAGCCATTGATTTCTAAGGGACAGGTGGCACGAGATCCCAGAAAGTCGGGATTCGACATTCGGGGTTTTACAGTGAAAAGGAATTGTGACTGGTGAAATCGAGATCCTGCGATTCCTGAAAGATTGGAGAGAGAGGGTGACGTGGCAGGAAGAAAGTGCACATGCGTATCAGAGTTCGGGGTTCGGGAGTTCATAGTGAAAGTGGACCGCAACATCACATGTTCCGATTTCCCGATAGGGAAATCCCCGACAAGCACGGAAGCGTTGACCTTTGACCCATCGGGGTTCGAGGGTTTGGTTAGCATGAGGAACGTGCTCACAGGTTCCGCGATAACGCGAAACCCGATTTCCCAACAAGAAAAAAAAGGGAGATCACCGGGAGAGGATTTCTGTGGGTATTGAAAACTCCCGTAAGGAGTGGGAAGAGCTCGTTAAACTCTTTGGGCCTATGTGAAAGAAGGTCCTGGTGGAAGCGGTTGGACTACGAGGGTCGCGATTGCGTCAGAGTGGTATCAGAGCAGGAAGTCTTTTCTTTCAGTAGCAGAGAGGACATTTTCACTATGCCGCCCAGAAGGGAGAGACAGTCACCCGACCTAGAGGACAGGGAGGAGAGAAGAAGAGGCAGGCCGGCAGGAAATCTAGAAATGGAGCACCAAATGAGAGATCTCCGAGAAAGACTCGAGGAGATGGAGACTGCACAAAGACGTGGAGCTGGTGCAGGGGATCTTAGCGATTCCGAGGTCGAAGAGGAAGCTGGACATACCGAAGAGGTCACAACAGAAGATGCATCAACAGAACAGTTGATGAAATGCATTTCCAGGATGAGTTGCAAGACCAAAATGGACATTCCAGTCTATGAGGGAATCCTGTATGCAGAAGAG
>ML806383.1:24941-41094 GCA_009831015.1 Picea engelmannii | reverse complement strand
ACTACAAGCTATTGAAGAGATCACTTCAGAAAAGGAATTGGTGAACATAGTACTCAATGGTCTTCCCAAGACATGGGATGCATTTTCCGCAAGCATGAACATAAGGAAGGAGTACCCGACATTTGAAGAACTTTGGACTTGCTTTGCTCAAGAAGAATCAAGGATCAATGCAAAAGAGAAACCTCAAAAGAAGTACGATGATCAAGCCTTCATAGCAAGATTCAATAACTTCAGAGACAAAAGAAAGTTTGATTCAAGAAGGAAGCCAAAACAAAGAAAAGACATTTCAGAAATACAGTACTTCAACTGTCAAAAGTATGGTCACTACAGGAACCAGTGTCCTGAGCTAAAGAAAAGGAAAGAGAAGCATAAAGAATCAGTTGTCGAAGAAAAGGAACCTACAAAGAAGACAATAAGGATGCAGATGGAAGCATGGACTCTATTATATATTGTAGAAGATAATAAGGATGAAGACGGAAGCATGGACTCAGTCATACGAAGGGAGTAGATTATATGTACTCTTACATGAAGTAAGGATTAGGAGGGAGCTAATCCTATGATTCATTGAAGATGATGAAATATATATATCCATGGTAGCAGTCATGAAAGACAACACGTGTTCAGCTCAGTCGCAGAAGAAGACTTCCTCAGAAGCCTTAAAGTATTGTTGGTTGTCCATCCAGATCTGTGATCCTATAATGAAGGTAAGAAGTGGAATCTCTAGGACATGGAATCTATAAGAAACTCCATGAACCCAAAAGCTAAAGAAGAACATGAATATTCCAAGAAAGGAAGAGAAACCAGAACAACCAGTCATTGTACCAGCCTGATACGAACTCACTAAAAGAAATCAAGCAGAAGAACTAAAAGTCGTGATGAAGAATAGTGTATGGAAGACTTATGAATGAAAGCATTACGAGATCCAGAACCAGAGATTCTCTCAGATGGAGGGAGGAGACTATGATGATTGATTGTTCTGGTACACCAGACTTATCTCTATATAAGCCATTACATCTTCCGTAACATCAGATGAATGCAAAGAATGTTCTCTAGAGAAATTGACTAAAGAGAGTATGAAGAGAAATCTCAAGACTTTGAAGCATACCAGGAAGAGAATCTTGTATGCAGAAGACAACATGATGGAGAACCTCCAGTGCATAGCAGAAGCATGGTGAAGATTTCCTATAACATCAAGATGACTAATCAAAAGATCAAATCTCATCATGACAGAAGAAGTACCACATGAATATGTTCCAGTTCTCCAACTATGATATACTCTAATATTCAGATCTACATGAATCCTTCACAATGTTCCAGACTACATTACAAGCATTACACTACCCATGATGAAGTCCAGAAAGAAGAAAATGATTTCTCCAATACATATCTCCATAGATGAGTAGATAAGCATACATTTTGGTAAAGCCTCTATCCAAGATGAAAGGACCTGCATACTCAAGCTAGAGATCATGGAAATGACTCTCATAGCTGGAAGGGAAGACTCTCCAAACTAGAAGAAGGTACGCAAACATTTTTTTTTGTGATTGAAATAACTCTCTAGTTAGGAGGGAGCATTGAAAATATCATTTATCTTTGTAATTGAAAAATCGTCCAGATTGGACAGATGCTTTCCTGTTCGGAAAGTGGATTGAGATTTTTGACGGACGGTGACTTCCCATTGTAGTTAACATGGGAGGTAGATTGATTGTTGATGTATCATAGAAAATGACTTCCCATTATGGTGAGTGGTCTAGGACAATCATTCTTCTTGGAAGTCACTCTAAGTAGTGGTCAAGTAGAATGGTCCGCCTTGTCGGGTAGTCATTCTTTCGAAGTTCACAGTTGTGAGCAGTTTCGAAGAATCATCCGTTTTGGAGGTTGATGCAGGACAAACATTCCTCGAGGGTTATATATTCTCTCTAGGTTACACTTTAGTGTCATAGGAATGGCCCAGGGTGGGGAATGGTCTGGACAGTTATTCCTCGAGGGAAGACTCATTCTCTACAGGTTACACTTTGTTTAGTGTCGGAATAATGGCCTAGGGTGGGGATTAGTCCAGGCTCAACAATCAGGGATAGTTATTCCTTGAGGGAAGATTCATTCTCTCCAGGTTACACTTTGTTTAGTGTCGGAAGAATGGCCCAGGGTGGGGAATAGTCCAGGACAGTCATTCCTTAGGATAGACTCATTCCCTCCAGGTTACACTTTGTTTAGTGTCGGAGGAATGTCCCAGGGTAAGGAATGGTCCAAACATTTCTCGAGGGCAGACTCATTCTCTCCAGGTTACACTTTGTTTAGTGTCAAAGGAATGGCCCAGGGTGAGAAATGGTCCAAGCTCAGAAATCAAAAATAATCCTTCTTCCTTGGTTGAGAAGAATGGGACAGCTAGCCTATTGTTGATATTTCATATTGAGGGTAGACATTCTTTCAGATCTGACAGATGTGAGTGAAAGATTGGCCCAGATGATTATTGTTGATATTCTATACTGAGGGAAGACAATGTTTCAGATCTCACAGACATGAGTGAAAGATTGGCCCAGATGATTCAGTTTTTATCATAACATTGTTTCTATGTAGGATGCTCTCAGATGTTTGTTATGAAGACTATATGACAGTAGATGAGGACTACAGTGGTGGATATATATTCCACTGTTTGCAACCTTACATTGTTGATCAAGTACTTGTGTGTTACTTGATGTGGTAGTTAACCACTGGATTGTAGTTATGTACTACTATGAATAGACACAGGTGTGTTCTATCCTTGTTCTAATTGCCTTGAATACTATCAACAGATTATTGGAGATGATGATCATTCAGATGAATGATGAACAAATATTTTCCAAATGGAAAATAGATCAGAACCTTTTACTCCTCTTGTATCACTCTATGGCGAGAGTGACTTATCGAACATCATATCTAACTACTCAAATGAAGTATGGTTTCAAGAGATGATGTAGTTGATGATGATGGTGATGCTCATGATCTAGTCATGAAATAGTCTAGATGACTATATTGATGCTACCAGGTAAATGGTATATTTTGTGCTCAAGTCCATTACTTGTAAATACCTCTCTAGCTAGGAGGGAGTGTTAATATTATGGTATCTTCGGGAGGTATTTACCCCCACACATGAACCTGACGAGAATAGAAGACTCCGGGAAGCAAGAGAAACCCTAATGAGTTGGATAATAACCCTAGAATCCTTGTCGGCTCAAGAAGATAATTTATATTAGGCTATTAGCCTCCAAGAGAAGAAGTCGACCTAAAATAATAATAATATACTGAACAAACGCATACCCAGAAGGAGAAGTCAGCGCGAGCAAAACTGGCAGGATTACTATAAACACAGGGCGCCAGTTCTCATTTGCAGCATCTCAGAATTACAGTTTCCTAGTTGGTGCACACTGCAGTTGCAGTCTGGTGCGCAGGTTTTGGAGGAAGGTTGCAGGTGCAGCTAGTTTCAGTATTGGCTTGGATATCTCTTGGCTAGGGTTTGGAACATCTGATCAGTATTTTGTGATGCGATATCCTTGGGGATTGATGTGCTACTCTTTGTTTGGATATCTAGACTATGGTTTGCTTCCAGAGGCATTCTCAGTCAAGGTTAAGGTGCTAGGAGGGAGGCTTCAGCCTATGGTTGGGTGACGAAGGTATCGTCAATGGTAAAACGAGCACACCATCTTCTATATTCTAACAGAGGCATCACGCCCCCTCCCCTAGCACCCTGGCGTCTACCTCTATAGCGTCCTCTAACCATGATTACCTGCACGCACACAAGTCAACTCGATCAGCAATAGTATAATCGATCATATCAATGAAAGCCATAGCGATCCCAAGTCGCGTGTTGAACTCGCTCCGATACCATATGTAGCATACCACCTATTTCATACAACAACAACCTCTTATGACAAGTGTGACTTCTTTTTTTTGTGTGTGTGTGCACGTGTGTACAAAGGTAGTAAATAAATTCCACTCTAACTCTCAACACAATGACGAACATGATGTATGCAACTGTGACAACAAAATAATGACCTAAGACGCACATCAAGCATCTGCAAGTAATGAACAACAATCAACCGACAAAATAAATAAGAGTGACTACCCGCCCGTCCTACCCTGCAATGGTTAGGACCTCCAGGACACATAAGCAATTCTCAAGCCTAGGTTCCCATTGATTTTGACCATTTAAGGTCTCATGGCTGGCGACTAGTCCGAGGAACAAAGAGGTGTCTGCGTCCCACTAACCCAATCAAGGCCAAAACTTAATATTCTAAATCAACCAACATTAATGACAATTGTTGTGTGATAAAGTTCTATGAATCAATCACACATCACATACATTCCACAGGGCAAGACAATTTGATTTACTAAATCCATCATAACAAGACATAAGTTTGTGCACAATGTAATCAACTTTATTTTAATTCAAGGTGCAAGGTGGTCATCTACTTTACTTCAAGGTGCGAGATTAAGCATTCATTAAATTCAACTGTAGCTAACATTTTTGGTGGCGGATGAAGTGACTACACCCCTATCCGTCCATACCTATCATGGTTCAAATAATATCAATTAATTCATGGAGCAAGGTAGTCAATTTACATAATAAATCTCACATCCTAAAACTTCAAGGGGTACAGATTCTATTATAAACTTACAATTCGATCAAACTTCAACATCTCCTAAAGGCACAAGAGTAACCTACTTGATTTTAAAAGTTCTAAGAGAATGATTACTTCATCAACCATGCTTCTCATTTTTCCAAGACGCAATACCACTATCAAATTAATTCAAGGCGCAAGTGAATTTAGAGCTACGTAACCATGATTTCAACAACTCTCCAATCATTTTTCCTTTGATAATATTCTTAATATGGTGCACAATTTGATCTATGAAAAAATTTAAGGTAGCTATAAATATAAATCTGGACCAGTTCCTACACATATAGATTCTTTCTTTTTGTTTAGTTTGTCTTGGCATAAGTCTCAATTATAATTTAGTGGAGGTGTTTTAATCATACTAAACTTTATCACCTTAAATATGAATTGTAAATTGTAGAACAATGAAATTTACATAAAAAGTAAAACAAATTGTAAAACAGTAAAATTTATTAAAATTGTAAAACACTAAAGTTTATTTAAATTTAAATGGTATTTTAAAATTGTAAACCAATAAAATTTATATATATAAAAAGAAGGTAAAACAAATTCAACTAAAGTAGAATTTTCTTAGAATGATTAAAATCGTTACCCAATTTAACTGCTATAGTAATGTTATAAACACAACAGGTGGGTACGCTAGCTAATTTAAATACAGTTGTAGTCCCAACACCCATTAAAAGGTAGTAAACGGATATAAAAATAGCTATGCATCAGTTACTCAGGTATTTCAGAAACCCACGAGGAAACTGCACTACCATTTGCTACTTTCTTTCTGACATCTCTATCGTAACCATCACTTCCACTCTATGGTAAAGGAAGGTTCTACTCAGAAGGTTGAAAACAATGATAATACCCCAATTTCATCCCAAGCCATTCATAATTATCAATTAAAATTCTCTGCCAGGATAGGTGGAATGCGGGTCGACGTCCCAGTCGCATCACAGGTGGGGGAAAGGCAGGGAGGTAGTGACCCAATTGTGGGGTGACTACAATGATGTAAGGTAAGGAAGGTTGGAGCCTATGCACGTTGGGTCATGAAGAAATCCTCAACAGTGCTCAAATTCTCAATAACACAAGCGACTGAGCGACTGCAAGGCGTTTGAATAGCAGCGAAATGATAAGACCAAAAAGGGACGAGACAGGTGCAAGGCTGTCGTATACAGTCTCCTTACTTCAAGTCTCATCGATAGCCCAAAGCCAAGTCTACTATAGCCAAGACAGGGATGACATTTGTGAATCCTCGGTCCAATACGCTAGACTGTGGAAAGAGGAAAAAGAAACAAACTGGAATGCAAATAATGGCGAGAATGCAATGGAGTAGAGTGACTAGAGGAGCGCTCCGATGATTCATTGTCAAAGAATGAATTGCATGGGTTGGGAAGGGTGTTTAATGGTTTAGGTACATGAATAAATTCAGTGGAGAAGCACTCTGGTAACCTAAAACATTAACCAACAAATAAAAGGATTGCTTTAAGTTATTTTCCAAAAGAAAACGATTAACACAGGGACGCTATCTATAAAAACGATTGGTTAATGTAATTCTTAAAAGAAACACCATCTGAAGACCAGAGTTTGGATTTGCCCACTATCTACAGACCATTAATATTGCTCTTAAATATATAATTAAAAGGTGGTTGTCCAATAAAAATTGTTATCGACAGAGGCCTATCTGAGATATAAACAAATTTGCAGACTGAGATTGAATTCTTTACATTACCATTCCACCAGTCGAATCACTGATTTTTAATATAACCAAGTTGCTGAGTTTTGTGTAGGAAATTGCAGATTGAGATTGAATTCATTTTTCATTCCAGTACCTCGTTATAATGCAGACATAACCACAGAACGCTGGTCCCAATCAGGTTACCCAAAAACACAGACTCGGGATGTTTAAATGTTTTCTTTTTCTTTTAAGTTTCCAAATAAACGTAGGCAGAAAATTGATAAATCTACCCAATGCCAGAATACCATTGAAAAACATCTAGACACGTAATTTAATCTTTTTTTTTTGCCATATGATCCATTAAGAATGCAAAACTACATCCTAAATCCTACAACATTCTATCATTCAACAAAGAAGCGTATCGTTTCCCTTTTGCCTTCTCCGAGTGTCGTCCGCGTGCTCCATGAAACTCCCGCTCACCGACCGTCGGGACTACACCAGTACCTCCTAGCCAATGCTAGGGGTACCCTTCTTCCCCCTTAGCCCCCCAAGCCGCAAAGTGGCCACACACACTATCCAAAGGTTACGTCTAGCTCCCAGCTCACCTCGCAAGGCCGAGCTACCACTCTTCTCCGAGCTGGGTATCCCAAATCCCCACAAGTAATCATTCAAGTCGCTATTTATGCAGCGTAACTTTACACAAACAGAATATGATCCTTCTTGCTTCTCCTCCCTTTCTTTTATAGAGTTTTGAATCTCCTTTCTTTCCTAAAATCTCCTTTAATTAAAGTTTTAAAAATAAATTTCCTAAAATTTATTGTCCGTACAAGTCTCCCTCATCCCCTACATTCCTCCATTAATTAATTTCTTTATTTAAGTAAATATATTTATTTCCCTCACCCACCTAGAGTTACTCCTAGAATCACTCCTAGGTGTCCCTAGATTCCCTTACAGGTTTTAAAGGCTTTCCCTATTATGAAATTGCTAAATCAGTTTAAAATTAGAAAGCTCTTAAATGTGGATTCCTTACTAAGTTGACTTCCCGCTTTTTCCATTAAGTTCCCCTTTTTCCTTTTTATGTTACCTCCTTTCCCTAGTTTCCTATTTTTTTATTAGAGGTCAAAATGGCAATTGTGGAATTTAACCCCCTTTTCCCCTTTTTATCCTTAAATTAATATTTTAAAATTATCCAAAAATAAAACCATTTATTCCCCCTTTTTCGTTTAAATTTTAATCCATACACACACACACACACACACACATATATATATTATATATATATGTATGTATGTATGTGTATTTGTGAATAACTTAAATTTCTTAGTCCCCCCCCTTTTATTACAATCTTTTAACTAAGGTTATAATTATTAATTATGTGGTTTTTATTTTTTTAAATATTATTATCTATTTTTAATTTATATTATTATTATTATTATTATTATTATTATTATTTTAAGAGTAGACAAAATTTACCCCTAGCGAAATTTTAGACTTAGAACTTAGATTTGTACTGGGCGACATTTAATTAGAGAAATTGTTTTTAAAATTTCTTAACCCGTTATTGTCTTAGGGACATTTAGGGTCATCCTCTATCATCATCAATGTGATGTGCCCTTTAGGACGCACTAGGTGCTCCAAGGGTGCCACTCGCCTCAACTATTCCCTCACGTGACATCCCCTTCAGGACGCACCACGTTTTCCAAGGGTGCCACTTGCCTCTTGACTGATTGGTAGAGATCAATAACCCCTGGAGTCAACACTCTGCTAGGTGAACTTGTGGGAGACTAAGGGCTTCTAAGGAATAAGGCCCCTGCCTTATTGTGTGCCCCTTAGAATCATCGTGAGTGACTGTCGTAGTCTACCCCCATGATATCGTGGGTCCCCTTGAACTAGGTAATCGTTAAGCTATCGTTCGAGCCACGATGGTAGTGCTAGTAGGCTGTGGAAGGGTTGTTGTCCACACCTCTCCCTCAACATCTCTGGTAGTCATGTGTGACCCCTTTACTCCATATGTGAGTCTAGTCGAGAAGCTATTGTCAGCCTGCATCATCAACAAATCATGTCAGAACATATCCACATCATATCATCTAGTCAGATGCACTAATATCATAGTAAAACAATCAAACCCCAAAGGCACGCTCCCTGACTCGATCTAGAGTCCAAGGGGTTCCATCGATGCCTCTGCATCCTCAAGGTCCAAAACCCTACACACTCAGTTAAACCGAGTCAATAGCACCTGTCTATGTCAATGTAGTAAAACAACATGTCATCTACCCATAACGCATCATAATCAAAGTCAAATGTTTTAATATCATAATAATCCGGATCACTTGCGAGCAAGTGTCCTCAAAGAATAAGTTCGCTCAGTGTGCTAGAGTAGGATGTTACATACACCCCCTCTTGGTATAAACTTCGTCCTGAAGTTTCACAATATATATGCTGAAATAAAGTGTGTCACAGTATCATATGTCTATCTATCAAACAAAAATGAAAACTGATGGTGCATATCATATGCGTCCTCCCAGGTCACCGAGTGTGGACTATAATTGTCCCACTGGACCTTGACCTGATCTACCGTTCGACATTGTAACTGTCGAATACGATGATATAAGATGTGGAGCGGCTCAGCCGTGAGCACTCCCTCATCCGATAACTACAAGGAACTCATGTCAATAACATGTGTAGGATCACTGATATAATGTCTCAAAACAGATACATGAAAAACATCGTGCATAGGCCTCAAAGAATAAGGCAAGTCTAGTCGATAGGCCAGGGGCCATTTTCTCTCCACAATCTCAAAAGGTCCCATGAACCTAGGAGAGATTTTATCTCCCTTCCCAAACTTGATCGAACTCTTTTGTTGTTTAACACACAAGAAGACTCGATCGCCGACCTTGTAACTACGGTCGACACGGTGCACATCAGCATAACACTTCTGTCGATCCTGTGCTTCTTTAATCCTTTGTCCTATTGTTTGCATTTTCTCTTCCATCTCTTGGATCACTTCTGGTCCCACTAGGACCCTATCCTCAAGTCGATCCCAACTCAAAGGCGTCTGACATGGTCGCCTGTAAAGAAACTCGAAAGGCACCATTTTAATGGTGCTCTGGTAACTGTTGTTGTAAGCAAACTCTACTAGTGGCAAGAATTCCTCCCAATGATTTTGTTGGTCGTTCACATACATGCGAAACATGTCCTCGAAGGTTTTCTTCGTTCGTTCAGTCTTTCCATCAGTCTCTGGGTGATACGCAGTACTAAATTTAAGTTGGGTTCCCAAGGCCTCTTGGAAAGTTGTCCAAAATCATCCAGTAAACAGCGATCCTCGATCAGATATAATCCTCTTAGGCACGCCATCCAGCCTCACAATCTCACTGATGAAAAATCTAGCTATGTCAGGTGCCTGATACGTCGTACGCACAGGAGTAAAGTGAGCACTCTTCGTCAGAGTGTATACTACTACGAAAATCGAGTCATGTCTCCTTGCTGTCAGTGGCAATCCAACAATAAAATCTATCAAAATAACCTCCCATTTCGATTTTGGAATGATATGTGGTTGTAGTAATCCTTCTGGGTGTCTATGTTCAGCCTTTACCTATTGACATTCTAGACATCTGGCCACATAGTTGAATATGCGGCCTTCGTTCCCTTCCAAACGAATAAGGGTTTAAGGTCTGCCCTCATCTTTGTGACTCCCAGATGATCCATATAGACTTCTCTAGGAGCCTCGCTCAGGATCAACATCCTCAACTCGTCGTTTGGTAGTACGCAAGTTCGATTTTTAAACCTCAATAATCCGTCGCTATCAAACGAAAATCCCTCAAATCATGGTACCATCATTGTGTTTTGTCCGATAAATCCCTCAACCTCTTTGTACCAGTCATCATCACGCTGTAAAGTGAGAATCTTCTCACGTTGATTTGTCTAAAGAGGAAACACCGAAAAGATGCATGGTCTCCGACTCAATGCATTCGCCACTCAGTTCATTGTGCCTTTTATGTAAGTAATCTCGAAGTCGTACTCGCTAAGCAATTCCGACCAATGCCATTGTCACGTGTTCAGGTCACTTTGCGTAAATATGTGTTGTAGTCCAAAATGGTCAGTCCTTAGTTCAAATTTTCGTCCAACAAGGTAATGTCTCCAAACCTTCAAGGCATATACAATGGCTAATAACTCCAAATTGTTCATGTCGTAGTTCTCCTCATGCCTTCTTAGTTTCCTCAAAATGTAAGCAATCACTTATCTGTCATGCATCAAGACACCACCTAAGCGTTCCTTGGATGCGTCAGTGCACACCAAGAAGTCCGTGTCCATGTCAGGGACCTTTAGTATCGGTACAGTTTTCAACAATTCCTTAAGCCTCTGAAATGATTCCGCACATTTTTCTGTCCATACAAACTTCTTATTCTTCTTCTGCAACTCCGTGATCAGATTTTGTATCTTCAAAAATCCCTTGACGAACCATCGATAGTATCCTGCTAAACCCATGAATCTACGCACTTCCGGGACATTCATAGGCATAGGACATTCCATAATAGCCTCAACCTTGGCCGGATCCACAACGATGCCCTCGCCGGAGATGACATGCCCCAAGTAGTGAATTTTCAATTTATAAAAATAACATTTGGACAACTTCCCATACAATTTGTGCTCTCGCAGACACTGTAGTACCATGCGCAAGTGCTCGTCATTCTCCTCTGTCATCCGAGAGTAAATCAAAATATCGTCAATAAATACTTGGATGAACTTTTCCAAGTACTCACGAAACACCCTATTCATCAAACTCATAAATACCCCTGGGGCGTTTGTCAGTCCAAACATTAAAACAATAAACTCGTAATGTCCAAACCTCATCTTAAAGGCGGTCTGAGGGACGTCATCCTCCTTGATTCGCAACTGGTGATATCCTGATTGCAAATCGATCTTGGAGAATACCGTCGCACCCTTCATTTGATCGAACAGATCGTCAATTCTCGGCAAGGGATACTGAGATTCTTGATCGTGGCCTTGTTCAGTTGATGGTAGTCAATGCAAAGCCTCCACGATCTGTCCCTCTTTTGTATGAAAATAACAGGTGCACCCCACAGTGACACACTACGACTTATCAGTCCCAGGTCCAACAACTCCTTCAGTTGAATTTTCAACTCTTGTAACTCTAGGGTTGACATCTGATAAGGAATTCTTGCTATCGGTTCAGTCCCTGGTTTTAGGTCTATGGTAAACTTCAATTCCCTCTCCGGCAGAATCCCAAGTAACTACTCTAGAAACACGTCCACAAAGTCTCTCACCACCAGAAGGTGTTCTATACCTTCCGCTACTCCCTTCTCGTTTAACGCAAGGATCTCATAAATCTTGCACCCGTTGCGCATACTCTTATGTAACTATAAGGAAGATATGAACCTTAGGGAAACTCCCTGGTTCCATCCTACAATAACACATCTCTGTCTCTCGTCATCGACCAAGCTCAACCGTTTCATCTTACAGTTCAGTATCACCTCATGCGATTCCATCCAATCCATACCAATCACGACATCATGAGATTCTAGGATCATGACATATAGGTTGGCCCTGGTGAAAAACTCTCCCAGGTTAAGGAGACAACCCATAACCTTTCCTCCAACCTTCTATTTGGCTCCCGAAGCCATCTCCACAAAGCTAAACTCGTCCTGTTCGACTGCCTTTACCTTAATCCTTTTTACTGTTGCACCAGAAATGAAGCTCTCGAACAGGATGACCTCCCTGTCGTAAGGTGTTGATCTCATTAAGCTAACACTCAATGAATTGCTCTGAAAGTTACCTATCTCAGAACCATTCCTCAACCAGTTCCCATGACACATCTTTGACGACCATGTTCAACTGTGGTAGGAGTGTCTTCCACCATAGAAGAGTGCTCTCCTTCAGTTGAAAGACCGCCATGTGGACCTTCATGTTGGAGGTATAATCGTGAAGTGAAAAGCACATTGCCAAGTTCTCCAACCATGCCTCGACGGCTGTGCCGTCCGGGGCACCAAAGAACTTGGGAAATTTGACCTTCTCAAGTTCATGGTGAATACAACCAGTACCGACCAGAGCGCGAGGCAGAACCTCAGTGGGTGTCGGTGCCCTGGCCTCATCTCTGTCAAAACGGCTGATCAGTGCCTCAGACATGCGCTGAAAAGATCTCATCATTCCGACTACATCACCAACTGCTATCTTCTCCTGTCTGAGAACCTACTCATCTCCCAGGGGGTTAGACCCCTCAGGTGTGGAGGCTACTGGAGGCGTCGTGCCCCCTCCCCTAGCACTCTGTCTTCTAACTCTGTGGTGTCCTCTAACCATGATTACCTGCATGCACACAAGTCACCTCGATCAACAACAGTATAATCGATCATATCAACGAAAAACATAGAAATCCCAAGTCGCGGGTTGAACCCGCTCTGATACCATATGTAGCATACCAACTGTTTCGTACAACAACAACCTCTTACGACAAGTGCGACTTTTTTTGTGTGTGTGTGTGTGTGTGTGCATGTGTACAAGGGTAGTGAATACATTCTACTCTAAGTCACAACACAATGACGAACATGATGTATGCAACTGCGACCACAACATAATGACCTAAGACGCACATCAAGCATCTGCAAGCAATGAACGACAATCAAGCATCAAAATAAATAAGATTGACTACCTGCCCATCCTACCCTGCAATGGTTAGGACCTCCAGGACACATAAGAAATTCTCAAGCCTAGGTTCCCATCGATTTTGACCATTTAAGGTCTGAGGGCTGGCGATTGTTTTGAGGAACAAGGAGCTGTCTATGTCCCACTAACCCAATCAAGGCCGAAACTAAATATGCTAAATCAACCAACATTAATGACAATCACTGTACGATAAAGTTCTATGAATCAATCACACATCACATACATTCCACGGGGCAAGACAATTTGTTTTACTAAATCCATCATAACAAGACATAAGTTTGTGCACAATGTAATCAACTTTATTTTAATTCAGGGTGCAAGGTGGTCATCTACTTTACTTCAAGGTGCGGGATTAAACATTTATTAAATTCAACTGTAGCTAACATTTTTGGTGGTGGATGAAGTGACTACACCCCTGTCCGTCCATACCTATCATGGTGCAAATAATATCAATTAATTCATGGAACAAGGTAGTCAATTTACATAATAAATCTCACATCCTAAAACTTCAAGGGGTACAGATTCTATTATAAACTTACAATTCGATCAAACTTCAACATCTCCTAAAGGCGCAAGAGTAAACTACATGATTTTAAAAGTGCTAAGAGAATGATTATTTCATCAACCATGCTTCTCATTTTTCCAAGACGCAATACCACTATCAAATTAATTCAAGGCGCAAGTGAATTTAGAGTTACGTAACCACGACTTCAACAACTCTCCAATCATTTTTCCTTTGATAATATTCTTAATATGGTGCAAAATTTGATCTATGACAAAATTTAAGGTAGCTATACATATAAATCTGGACCAGTTCCTACACATATAGATTACTTCTTTTGGTTTAGTTTGTCTTGGCATAAGTCTCAATTATAATTTAGCGGAGGTGTTGTAATCATACTAAATTTGATCACCTTAAATATGAATTGTAAATTGCAAAACAATGAAATTTACATAAAAAGTAAAACAAATTGTAAAATAGTAAAATTTATTAAAATTGTAAAACACTAAAGTTTATTTAAATTTAAATGGTATTTTTAAATTGTAAACCAATAAAATTTATATATATAAAAAGAAGGTAAAACAAATTCAACTAAAGTAGAATTTTCTTAGAACGATTAAAATCGTTACCGAATTTAAATGCTATAGTATATTTATAAACACAACAAGTGGGTACGCTAGCTAATTTAAATACAGTTGTAGTCCCAACACCCATTGAAAGGTAGTAAACGGATATAAAAATAGCCACGGATCAGTTACTCAAGTATTTTAGAAACCCACGAGGAAACCACACTACCATTTGCTGCTTCCATTCTGACATCTCTACCTTAACCATCGCTTCCACTCTATGGTAAAGGAAGGTTCTACTCAGAAGGTTGAAAACAGTGATAATACCCCCATTTCGTCCCAAGCCATTCATAATTATCAATTAAAATTCTCATCCACGATAGATGGAATGCGGGTCGACGTCCCAGTCGCATCACAGGTGGGGGAAAGGCAGGGAGGCAGCGACCCAATTGTGGGGCGACTACGACAGTGTAAGGTAAGGAAGGTAAGTCATCAAAGTTTATAGGGGAGAGAGGGTCGGAGCCTATGCATGTTGGGTCATGAAGAAATCCTCAACGATGCTCAAATCCTCAATAACATAAGCGATTGAGCAACTGCAAGGCGTTTGAATACCAGCAAAATGATAAGACCAAAAAGGGATGGGACAGGTGCAAGGCTGTCGTATACAGTCTCCTTACTTCGAGTCTCATTGACAGCCCGCAGCCAAGTCTACTATATCCAAGACAGGGCTGACATTTGCAAATCCTCAGTCCAATATGCTAGACTGCGGAAAGAGGAAAAAAAAACAAACTGAAATGCAAATAATGGCAAGAATACAATGGAGTAGAGTGACTGGAGGAGCGCTCCAATGATTCATTGGCAAAGCATGAATTGCACAGGTTGGGCAGGGTGTTTAATGGTTTAGGTACGGGAATAAATTCAGTGGAGAAGCACTCTGGTAACCTAAAACATTAACCAACAAATAAAAGGATTGCTTTAAGTTATTTGCCAAAAGAAAATGGTTAACACAGGGATGTTATCCATCAAAACGATTGGCTAATGTAATTCTTAAAAGAAACGCCATCTAAAGACCAGAGTTTGGATTCACCCACTATCTACAGACCATTAATATTGCTCTTAAATATATAATTAAAAGGTGGTTGTCCAATAAAAACTGTTATCGGCAGAGGCCTATCTAAGATATAAACAAATTTGCAGACTGAGATTGAATTCTTTACATTACCATTCCACCAGTTGAATTGCTGATTTTTAATATAACCAAGTTGCTGAGTTTTGTGTAAGAAATTGAAGATTGATATTGAATTCATTTTTCATTCCAGTACCCTGTTATAATGCAGACATAACCACAGAACGTTGGTCCCAATCAGGGTACCCAAAAATGCAGACTCGGAATGTTTAAATGTTTTCTTTTTCTTTTTAGTTTCCAAATAAAGGCAGGAAGAAAATTGATAAATCTACCCAATGCCAGAATACCAATGAAAAACATGCAGACACACAATTTAATCTTTTTTTTCACCAGATGATCCATTAAGCATGCAAAACTACATCCTAAATCCTACAACATTCTATCATTCAACAAAGAAGCATACTGTTGCCCTTTTGCCTGTTCTGAGTGTCATCTGCGCGCTCCGTTCAATTCCCACTCACTGACCGTTGAGACTACACCGATACCTCCCAACAAACGCTAGGGGTACCCTTCTTCCCCCTTACCCCCCCAAGACGCAAAGGGGCCACACAAAATATCCATAGGTTACGTCTAGCTCCAAGCTTGCCTCGCAAGGCTGAGTTACCACTCCTCTCCGAGTTTGGTATCCCAACTCCCCACAAGTAATCAGTCAAGTCGCTATTTCTGCAGCTTAACGTTACACAAACTGAAGATGATCCTTCTTGCTTCTTCTCCCTTTCTTTTATAGAGTTTCAAACCTCCTTTTTTTCCTAAAATCTCATTTAATTAAAGTTTTAAAAATAAATTTCCTAAAATTTCTTGTCCGTACAAGTGTCCCTCATCCCCTACATTCCTCCATTAATTAATTTCTTTATTTAAGTAAATATCTTTATTTCCGTCACCCACTTAGATTTACTCCTA
>ML806383.1:8637-19875 GCA_009831015.1 Picea engelmannii | reverse complement strand
TTCTTATCACAATGATCATCCTAAGGCCATCTAGGTTCATTCATCTATCATCAACAATGCAACGTGCCCTTCAGGACGCACTAGGTGCTCCAAGGGTGCCACTCGACTCATATGTTCCCTTGTGCGACGTACCCTTCAGGACGCACTACGTGATCCAAAGGTGCCACTCGCCTCTTGACTGACTTGGTAGACATCAACAACCCCTGGAGTCAATACTCCACCAAGTGAACTTATGGGAGACTAAGGGACTCTAAGGAATAATTCCCCTGCCTTATTGTGCGCCCCTTAGAATCATCATGAACGACTGTCAGAGTCTGCCCTCATGACATCATGGGTCCTCTCGAACTAGGTAAACGTTAACCTACAATTCGAGCCATGGTGGGAGTGCTAGTAGGCTGTGGCAGGGCTGTTGTCCACACCTCTCCCTCAACATCTCTGGTAGTCATGCGTGACCCCTTTACTCCACATGTGAGTTTGGTCGGAAAGCTATCGTCAACCTACATCATCAACGAATCATGTCAGAATATATCCATATCATATCATCTAATCAGAAGCACTAAAGTCATAGTAAGACAATCAAACCCCAATAGTACACTCCCCGACTCGATCCGAAGTCGAAGGGGTTCCATCGATGCCTTGGCATCCTCGAGCTCCATAATCCTGCACACTCAGTAAAACCAAGTCAATAGCACCAGTCTATGTCGAGGCGGTAAAACAACATGTCATCATCCCATAACACCTCATAATCAAATCAAAATTTTGAATATCATAATAATCTGGATCACTTGCAAGCAAGTTTCCTCAAAGAATAAGTTCACTCAGTGCACTAGAGCGGGATGTTACATACACTCCCTCTTGTTCCAAACTTTGTCACAAAGTTTCATAGTATATATGACGAAATAAAGTGTATCACAGTATCATAAGTTTACCTATTAAACAAAAATGGAAACTGTTGGCGCATATCATATGCGTCCTCCCAGGTCGCTAAGTGCGGACTATAATTGTCCCACTGGATCTTGACCTGCTCTATCGTTCGACGTCGTAGATACCGAATGCGATGATCCAAGATGTAGATCGGCTCAGCTGTGAGCAGCCCCTCATCCGACACCTGCAAGGAACTCATGTCAATAACATGTGTAGGATCACTAATATAATGTCTCAAAACAGATACATGAAAAACATCGTGCATGCGCCTGAAAGAATCAGGCAAGGCTAGTCGATAGGCCATGGGCCCCTTTCTTTCCACAATCTCGAAAGGTCCCACAAACCTAGGAGAGAGTTTATCTCCCTTCCTGAACTTGATCGAACTCTTATGCGGTTTAACCCACAAGAAGACTCGATCACCGACCTTGTAACTATAGTTGACACGGTGTGCATCGACATAACTCTTCTGTCAATCCTGCGCTTCTTTAATCCTTTGTCTTATTGTTTTCATTTGCTCTTCCATTTCTTGGATCGCTTCTGGTCCCACCAAGACCCTATCCTCAAGCTGATCCCAAGTCAAAGGAGTCTGACACGGTCACCTGTAAAGAAACTCAAAAGGCGACATCCTAATGGTGCTCTGGTAACTATTATTGTAAGCGAACTCCACTAGTGGAAAGAATTCTTCCCAACGATTTTTTTGGTCCATCATGTACATGCACAACATGTCCTCCAAGGTCTGGTTCATTCGTTCGGTCTTCTCGTCAATCTCCGGGTGATACACCATACTAAAGTTAAGTTGGGTTCCTAAGGCCTCTTGGAAACTCGTCCAAAATCATCCAGTAAACACTGATCCTCGATCAGATATAATCCTCTTAGGCACGCCATCTAGCCTCACAATCTCACTGATGAAAACTCTAGCTATGTCAGGTGCCTGATACATCATACACACAAGAATAAAGTGAGCACTCTTCATCAGAGTGTCTACTACTACGAAAATCGAGTCATGTCTCCTTGACATTAATGTCAATCCAAAAATAAAGTCCATCGAAATAACCTCCCATTTCGATTCTAGAATAGCTAGCAACTGTATTAATCCTGTTGGGTGTCTATGTTCAGCCTTTGCCTGCTGACATTCTAGACATATGGCCACATAGTTGACTATGTCTGCCCTCATTTCCTTACATAAGAATAAGGGTTTAAGGTCTTCCCTCATCTTCATGACTCCCAGGTGAGCCATGTAAACTGCTCTATGAGCCTCGCTTAGGATCAAAATCCTCAACTCGTCATTCGACAATATGTAGATCCAATTTTTAAACCTCAATAAACCATTGCTATCAAACAAAAATCCTTCAAATCGTGGTACCATCATTGTGTTTCATCTGATAAAACCCTCTACCTCTTTGTACCAGTCATCGTCACGCTATAACGTTAGAATATTTTCATGTAGATTCTTCTGAAGAGGTATCATTGAAAAGATGCATGGTCTCTGACTCAAACCGTCTGCCATTCGGTTCACTATTCCTTTTATGTAAGTAATCTCGAAGTCGTACTTGCTAAGCAATTCCGACCAATGTCGTTGTCGCGCATTCAGGTCACTTTGCATAAATATGTGTTGGATTCCACAATGGTTAGTATTTAGTTCAAATTTTTGTCCAACAAGGTAGTGTCTCCAAACCTTCAAGGCATATACGATGGCTAACTTCTCCAAATTGTGCGTCGCATAGTTCTCCTCATGCCTTCTCAGTTTCCTCGAAATGTAAGCGATCACTCATTTGTCTTGCATCAAGATTCCACCTAAGCCTTCCTTGGAGGAGTCAGTGCATACCAAGAAGTCTACATCCATGTCCAGGACCTTTATTATTGATGTTGTTGTCAACAACTCCTTCAGCCTCCGAAATGCTCCCGCGCATTTCTCGGTCCAAGAAAACTTCTTTTTTTCTTCTGTGATTCCGTGATTGGATTTGCTATCTTCGAAAATACTTCGAAGAACCATCAATAGTATCCTACTAAACCCATGAAGCTATGTACTTTTGAGATATTCATCAGCGCAGGCCATTACATAATGGCCTTGACCTTTTCTAGATCCATGGCGATGCCTTCGTCGGAGATGACATGCCCTAAGTAGTGAATCTTTGATTGATAAAATGAGCATTTGGACAACTTCCCATACAATTTGTGCTCTCACAGACACTGTAGTACCAAGCGCAAGTGCTCGTCATGCTCCTTCATTGTCCGAGATTAAATCAAAATATCGTCAATGAATACTTGGATGAACTTGTCCAAGTACTCGCAGAACACCCCATTCATCAAACTCATAAATACCCCTGGGGCATTTGTTAATCCGAACGGTAAAATAGTAAACTCGTAATGTCCAAACCTCGTCTTAAAGGTGGTCTTAGGGACGTCATCATCCTTAATCCATAACTGGTGATAGCCTGATCGCAAATCGATCTTTGAGAACACTATCGCACCCTTCATTTGATCAAACAGATCATCAATCCTCGGCAACAGATATTGATTTTTTATCGTTGCCTTGTTCAATTGATGGTAGTGAATCTAGAGCCTCCATGACCCATCCTTCTTTCATATGAAAATAACAGGCGTACCCCATGGTGACACGATTGAACGTATCAGTCCCAGGTCTAACAACTCCTTCAGTTGCATTTTCAACTCTTGTAACTCCAGGGTCGACATCCGATAAGGTGTTCTGGATATTGGCTCAGTCCCCAGTTTTAGGTCTATGGTAAACTCCAATTCCCTCTCCGATGGCATCCCAGGTAAATCGTCTGTAAATATGTATGCAAACTCTCTCACCACCGGAAGGTGTTCTAGACCTTCCGCTACTTCCTTCTCATTTAACACAAGGATCATATAAAGCTTGCACCCCTTGTGCATGCTCTTCCAAAGTTGCAAGGAAGAGATGAACCTCAAGGAAATTCCCTGGTTCTGGCCTACAATCACACATCTCTGTCCCTCATCATCGACCAAGCTCAATCATTTTGTCTTATAGTTGAGTATCACCTCATGCGATTACAACCAATCCATACCAATCACGACGTCATAAGATCCTAAGATCGTGACGTACAGGTTGGCCCTGGTGACAAAATCTCCCAGGTTAAGGGTACATCTGATAACCTTTCCTCCAACCTTTTGTTTGGTCCCTGAAGCCATCTCTATGAAGCTAAACTCATCTTGTTCGACTACCTTTACCTTAATCCCTTTTAGCGCTACACCAGAAATGAAACTCTCGGTAGCACCAAGATCTATCAAAATACTAAGGTTTTGGTCATCGATGGTACCTTTCCTCTCAAGCATATTCGACTGGTGCTCTTCCTAGTGGTTATTCACCGCTGCATGAATCCGATGGGCCTTACCCATATCTCCCACGGTAGTGGGTTTAGCTGATCTGGATGCTCTAGTCCTCTCCACCGAGCAGTCGCCCTGGTAGTGCGGCTCCCCACACGTCCAACACTCCTTCTTCGGCCCAGTAGTCTTGGTACCCGAAGTAGAAGATGATAGCCCACCAGCCTGGGATCTTGGTCTATTCTGTTGAACAGGCCTAAACTGTTGTTGCTGTGGTCGACGCTCCTGTTGATGTTGTAGTCCCCGATAAGGTGTCTGCTGTTGAGGCGTCGGTCCCCAAGGTGCAGTGAAAGTGGATCCCCTATGGAAACCATGATATCCCGGCATATGTCTGGCTGGTGTCTGATGTTGTTGTGCTCCAGATGAAACCTACCCTATTGGTCTCGCTGGAGTCTTGGTCTGACCCCCACTAATAAGCTCCTCCTCTTCTATGAAGGCCTTCTGGACGGCATCATGCAAGTTTTGAGGCATCAAAATCCTGACCTTTGCACATATGTTGCCGTGAAGGTCGAGCACAAATCTATTGACCTTAAGATTTTCAGTGTTAAGGTGCAGAGCATATTGGAACAGCTCCATAAAACAAGCCTCATACTCGGGCACCGTACGACCACCCTGTCGTAAGGCATTGAACTCATTGAGATGAAGCTCAATGAATTCCTCTAAAAGGTACCTCTCTCGGAACCGTTCCTCGAACAATTCCCATGACACATCTTCGACGACCACGTTCAGCTATGGTAGGAGCGTCTTCCACCATAGAAGAGTGCTTTCTTTCAGTTGGAAGACTGCCATGCAGACCTTCATGTTGGAGGTATAATCGCGAAGTGCAAAGCACATCTCCATATTCTCCAACCATGCCTTGGCGGCTATGTCATCTAGAGAACCAAAGAACTCGGGAAATTTAACCTTCTTCAATTCATGGTGAATGCTACCAGTACCAACCAGAGCGCGTGGTGGAACCTCAGGGGGTGCCAGTGCTCTAGCCTCATCTCTGTCCAAATGGATGATCAGTGCCTTAGACATGCGCTGAAAAGATCTCATCATTCCGACCACATCACCAACTACTATCTACTCCTGTCTGACAACCTGCTCATCTCCCTGGGGGTTAGATCACTCAGGCGTGGATGCTACTAGAGGTGTCGTGCCTCCTCCCCTAGCACCCCGTTGTCTTCCTTCGCAGCGTCCTCTAACCATGATTATCTGCACGAATACAAGTCAACTCGATTAGTAACCTTATAATCAAATCATATCAACGAAATCCGTAGCGATCCCAAGTCACGGGTTGAACCCGCTCTGATACCATATGTAACAAACCTCCCATTTCGTTACAACAACAAGACTCACATAACAAGTGCAATTCTTTTTTTTTTGTGTATGTAGGAAGGTAATAATGACATTATACTCAACATTGCAACACGATAACGAACACAACGCATGCAACTCATGCCACAACAAACATAACGACCTAACATAAAATCACATCAAACACATGGAAGAAATGTACGACATTCAACCGACGAAGGAACTCCAGGACACATAAGCAATGCTCAAGCCTAGGTTCCCATCGATTTTGACCATTTAAGGTCTCAAGTCTGGCGACTGTTCTAAGGAACAAGGAGGTGTCTACATCCCACCCAAAATAAACAAGTCCAAGTCGATTAAGCTAAATGACAACATCAAGATCATCCAGGTGCAACCATCATAAAAAAAGACACATGTAACTTGAACATTCACGGTGAGTGAGAGCATTATCACAATCATCCATTACAATACAATTTACAAAACATCAATTTCAAGAATCAACATCATCGTCATCGGTAAGCAAATGAACCAAATCCAAGTTATCATACACAATCATCGATCAATGCTTCCCTACCTTCTTTTTTAAAAATACAACCCCTTGAAACATTATAAAGACTGAAGTGTCTTATAATCAATGAATTATTATATAACATTAATAAATTATAATTTAACATACAACAATGCTTCCCCACTTTCCTTTTTAAACACGACCCTTTTAAACGCTATAAAGAAATGAAGTATGTTATGATTAATAATTTATTATAAAAAAATCATCAAACAAGGATTACATGAACAACTTTCATGATCTCAACATGTACTTTAGCTTAGTGCATGTTATAAAATAAATTAGAAAACTTGCTTTCCACGTGTACAATATACTGCTTTCCACGTGTTCTTAAAATAGTGCATTGTCCTAAAACTATCAACTATTAAAAATAAATTTAAACTACATTGTCATTCACATTTTCCTACAATAATGCGTTGTTCTAAAACAATAAAAACTTAAAAAGGAAATTATAATCACACCGCCAATCCTCATGTTCTCAGTTTAATGTGTTGTTTAAACAATTTAAACCTATTATAAGCAATATCAATCGTTGTTTCCATTCCTCCCATTTTTTTATTTATTTAATGCATTATGCTAAAACCGTTAACCAACAATTATCAAGCAAATGGAAACCACTACTTGCCATTCACATAACCTTTGACATAAGGCTCTATCCTCAAACAAAATTTAAACTGTTATAAAGCAATAAATCACTAAAAGGCAAGACACATAGGTGTATGGATTTCTGTCCAAAATTTAGCAAGACACACAGGTGGGTACGGTTGTCTAATGTTTAAGGTACAAAAATAAATTGCAATGGAGAGTAATATGGCTGCCAGGGTATCATCAGTAATTATCAAGGGAAATCAACATTATCAAGTAATAGAACGGGACATGGTCGTTATTCTGGAATGCAGGGTTAGACATCTGGATCGCAAGGTAGTAATTTGAGATGCAAAATGTAATGGAGGACATGCCAAAACCGCAGAGCCATGACCATCCTTACCCCGGGCCAATCTAGTCAAGATATCCAACAATATACACTATACAAACATATGGACATAACAATGTTATACATGTCATAAATCGCAGTAATCAACGGGAGCCATTCTATCCCCTGAAATAAGACAAATTCGTGGTAATTGTTGGAGCAGTCATTTGCTGTAATATGTTAATCGTTGCCACTACTGGGAAAAATGTTGTAATTTCAGTAATAACAAATGCTTTAATTCAATGATCAATAAGAGGTAAATTCAGTGGAAAAACACGCTGATAAAAACTCTTTAAGCTCAGTGAGAAGACACGTTGTACACAGTGATAAAGAATGCTTTAATTTCAGTGATGAACATATGTAGGTATATGATGAAAAACGATTATCTACACAGTCAATAATAGAGATACCATCGATCAAATAAAACAATTCGCTAAGGTTATTTCTTAAAAAGATAACGCCATCTAAAGAGTAGAGTATAAATTCGCCCACTAACTTCATTATATTGCAGAGAACAGTTAATCGCTGGCCCACAGAATTACAAGTGCAATGCTAAATTATCCATCAATATAAAACACAGAGATAGATGTATCCATCAATGCTCAATAACGCAGAGTTAAGTTGTTCATGTATGCATCCAACGTAGAGTTAAATTGTTCATCAATGCATAAACGCAGAGTAAGTTTATCCATTCATGCATAAAAACACAACCAAGAATGTAAAAACATAGGAATGTCCAGCGAGATATAAAAACGAGGTAAAAACGAGATAACAACTAGATATAAACATGCCGAGTTTAGAGAAAAACTTTGCAAACAATCAAATTCTGTAGGGTTAAATCATCTCACCTAGGCGCAAGGCGAACCCTCAGCCTAGGGAAACAATAGAGGTAAATGACTGATAGGTTCGTCCATTGCTTCATCATCCTCGCACAGAAAAGAAGGGCATTGAGATCCATAGGTCTTTTAAAGCTAAGGCCACAACCGTAGATCAGGCTCCTGACCGATTGCTTAGGCGAGGACTAGCGAGCTAGGGATGAAGGCTAACAACCACGAAGGTCACAATCACACACAGCTAGGTGGTCAAGACATGCGGGAAAACGAAGGCCATCAGAGACAACAACCATCGAGCTAGGCTAAGAAAGGTTTCAGTCGCCGATTTAGAAAAAACATCATTTTACTTCTCCATTAAATAAGCATATCCAAGCATAAGTCCTAATACAATCTACCATACAAAATGAAGAGAGTGTATTGTTGCCTGATCGCCCACTCTAAATGACATCCCACGCGCTCCGTGCCACTTCCGCTTGTCGACTGGCAAGACTTCACCGAGACCTCCCAGCCAATGCTAAGGGTACTCTTCTTCCCCCTTAGCCCCCCGAGCTGCAAAGGGGCCACACACACACTATCCAGAGATTTCGACTAGCTCCCAGCTCGCCTCGCAAGGCCAAGCTACCACTCCTCACCGAGTTGGGTATCCCAACTACCACAATTTAAATCAGTCAAGTAGATATTTCTGCAGCATAACGTTACGCAAACAGAAGATCCCCTTCATCCTTCTCTTTCCTTCATTATATAGAGTTTTGAACTTTCTTTCATTCCTAAAATCTCATTTTAATTAAAGTTTTCAAAATAAACTCCTAAAAATTCTTCTCCATACAAGTGTCCCCCATCCCCTACATTCCTCCACAATTTAATTTTTTTAATTAATTAATTATCTTTATTTCCCTCACCCACCTAGAATTACTCCTAGAATCACTACTAGGTGTCCCCAAATTTTCTTACAGGTTTTAATGGCTTTCCCTATTATTAAATTCCTAATTTAGTTTAAATTAAAAAGCTCTTTAAATGGTAGATTCTTTACTAAGTTTGACTTTCCGCTTTTTCCCTTATGTTCCCCTTTTTCCCCTTTTATGTTTACCTCTTTTCCTAGTTTCCTAATATTTTAGATTTTCCCTCTTTCCCCTTTTTACTTGGAACTCAAAATGGCAGGTGTGGAAATTAACCCTTTTTCCTGTTTCTCAATTAATTAGTATATTTTAAATTATCAAAGTAATAAAACAATTAATTCCCTTTTTAAATTTTAATCCAACAAATTTTGTTTGAAACAATTAATTTATTTCTCCCTTGTTGTTACAAGATTTAACAAAGATCATAATTATTATTTATGTGGTTTTTATTTTATTATTATTATTATTATTTTATAGAGAGATAAAATTTTACTACTAGCATAGTTTAGATTTAAACCTTAAATTTTTTCGTGATGGGCGACATTCTATTAGGGAAAATGTTTTTTTTTTTTTTTTTAAATAAATTCTTATCACAATGATCATCCTAAGGCCGCCTAGGGTTCATTCATCTATCATCAACAATGCAACGTGCCCTTCAGGATGCACCAGGTGCTCCAAGGGTGCCTCTCGCCTCATATGTTCCCTTGCGCGACGTGCCCTTCAAGACACACTACGTGCTCCAAGGGTGCCACTCGCCTCTTGACTGACTTAGTAGACATCAACAACCCCTGGAGTCAATACTTCGCCAGGTGAACTTGTGGGATACTAAGGGCCTCTAAGGAATAAGGCCCCCGCCTGATTGCACACCCCTTAGAATCATTGTGAGCGACTTTCGTAGTCTGCCCTCACGGCATCGTGGGTCCTCTCGAACTAGGTAAATGTTAACCTACAATTCAAGCTATGGCAGGAGTGCCAGTAGGTTGTGGCAGGGCTGTTGTCCACACCTCTCCCTCAATATCTCTGGTAGTCATGCGTGACCCCTTTACTCCACATGTGAGTCTGGTTGGCAAGCTATCGTCAGCCTGTAAAACTGAGTCAATAGCACCTGTCTATGTCGAGGCGATAAAACAACATGTCATCATCCCATAACGCCTCATAATCAAATCAAATGTTTTAATAGCATAATAATCTGGATCACTTGCGAGCAAGTGTCCTCAAATAATAAGTTCGCTCAATGCGCCAGAGTGGGATGTTATAGATTGAGAGTGATGTTGATGGATAAGAGCTTGTCTGAGAAAACAACTTTCATATTTCTCATATTTTAATGAATTTTATCCATGATTGATATTATTTAACTATTACTTCATTTAAAACTATTGAAGGACAACTGTTATGTTTTCTTTTAGCCTAGGATGTGGGATTTGTGAACATTTCCATGATAATCTAGAGTCATAGTGTTTGGAGATAAGGTGATAGACTTACTCACTCCCTATTTTGTTTGTACGGAACTTTATTGTATGTTGCTTAAAATATTTATGAAAGTGTATGACTCTCCAATGGAATGAAAACTATTGTTTCTATTTTTCTTCTCTTTAATCTTAATGTTGTAGTGATCAGCATGTACATACATAAAAAAAAACAACTTTTATAATCCCAATGGGTTATATTGACTGTTCTTGCAAATGTTGTTGGTGTTTGGTTCAAATATCCTTGGGTTAGGTCAGCAATATATGTAATAGGTCGACTACATATGCCATCTACAAATGTGGGAAAGCATCCATTGGGTTTCCTAGGAGATTATTTTTCTCAAAAAGAAAAAATTGTGGTCAATTAATATTGAAATTTGATATATATACTTTAGAATACAAATTCAAAATATTCAAATCTAGACAAACATTGTCGTAATTCAATATTGACACACTTTGGGAGTCATAATTCATAATTTTAGAATCAAAATTCACAATTTTGGGATCAAAGTTAACATTTTAAGAATCAAGTTCACACTTTCGACTCTTTGGGAATCCAATTTTCACATTTTTAAGTTGGATATTTATACTTTTGAAATTGAACTTCACACTTTGGGAATGTGATATTCACTATTTTGGATCCGATATTAAGACTTTGTAGTCTAAATTCTAGGTGATAAGACTAAATTTAATAAAAAAAAGTATTTCAATATGATTTTTTTTTCTTCCACAAAATGTTGGCAATGAGCATAAAGGGTTCTATAAGTTCATGAGAGGAGAAGAAAGAGGGATAAGAAGTAAAATAATAGAATTTTGATACTACCCATATTTCATTGTAATCTCTTCAAGTTTTCCTTGTGTTAATTAAAAATTAATTAAAAATGTTTGAATAACCATGAGACTTGGTTTTCCAAATGAA